>MJUU01054628.1:84276-215862 GCA_002080025.1 Modiolus philippinarum | reverse complement strand
ATACTTTGGCTAAATTTCCTGCCCCTACCCATTTTTCCTGAAATGGCTGAAGTTTTGCTCATTTGGCGTTAAACACTATTTTTTAAGTGTTTTGTTTATAAAGTCGGTGTAGGGATACTGACAAAATTCTTTTTTCACGTCTCATGTTACATCTGTAAACAACAGCATCCAACATGTAGCTCTCGATATTTTGTATAAACATTCGTAGTTTAGTCTTTGTAAATAGGTTTTGTTTGATTGTTTCTACTTTTTTTATTGTGTTTTGAAGAAGAGACGGGCAGGTCTCGAAATATCAACTGTAATTTTGTGTGCTATTTACTTTGTTCATTTTGAAGTTTATAATCAGGTCACATTGTATGTATCCGATTGGATCTAGCACAACGGTAGTATTGGTGTTGTTGCTTTGTTTTAGGTTATATATATATATATATATATATATATATATATATGAGTCTGAAATCAAAGACCAACCGAGTTAAAGTTTCAGGATATGATATTATCGACATCTTTCCACTGAGGAATCTGACCATTACAATTTGAGTGACACGCAACACTACATTTGAATTTCACTATTGCAATATATATATATCAGTGACATTTTACATTCATATCAATATATTATTGTGATGTGTGTGTTTTACTCACTCAATTTGCAATTTAACAATGACGAATCGATTGGAATCTTTAATAAATTTAAAGACGTGTTTGAAGACAGTTATATTTTCTTTGTTAGAAAGTATTGAATGGTTAATTGTTAAGAAGGTGAATTGTAGCATTAATTTCGAGATATTCTGGTAGCCAACCTCTATCAAATACAAGTTTAGCACAAATTACAGAATGATTAGAACATTCGAAAAAAAATGATGATGAATATCTTCACGCGGTGCTCAACATGAACAAAAGGAACAAGATATGATGTTAACCTTAAACAAGCCAGACTTAAGAAAGGACGATAAATTTCTGAGTTGGGTAAGAATTATATTAAGTTTACTTGGGCCATAAGAATAATAAAATGGAATACATGTCCTTCTCTGCTTACTATCCTTTCGCAGTACGGTTTTGAACTTATGTCTATATTACGGGTATCCAGATCTAGTACGTTCCAATACCGCATTGCTGATGGTATAAAATAAATTTGTGTTAGAGAAAGTCTACAAAAAGGAACGATCAGATCGTCTCCGTTTCGTAGTGTATAAGTTGTTGTACTTTGGATTTTGGGAGGTGTTAAGTTTTTCAAATATTGTGCATCATTGTCATTAATTAAATAATAAAATAATTTTAATTTTTTGTTATTCTGCCTTTCCTAAATCTTTTCATGGCCCAGTTTAGCATATAAACAGTCAAATTTGCAGAAATCTGGCAGACCGGTAACGATTCGAGCTGCATATATTTGTAATCCTTCAAGTCTTTTGAAATTTCCAATACCACAATAAGACACACTTCATTATAGTTATAGGGAAAGACAAGACATATTTTGTTAAGAACCACACTGATTCAAACAAGAAGTACACCGAGACAGACGTTACCAAAATGTTAGAATTTTTGATAGACAATATTTTTGTCGGATTCGGAGGTCGTATTTTCCAACAGACAATAGGGATTCCTAAGGGAACTAACTGTGCGCCGCTTTTAGCTGACCTTTTCCTTTACTCGTACGAGGCCAAGTTTTTACAAGGGCTTATTCAAAGAAAACAAAAATATTTAGCCCAGTCCTTTAATTTCAGCTTCCGCTACATAGATGATGTACTCTCTCTTAATAATCCTAAATTAAAGGAGTATTTACATCAGATCTATCCCAATGAGCTTGAAATTAAAGAAACAACTGAAACACCTACTTCAGCTTCGTACCTAGATCTATTACTGTATATTGACGAAAATGGACGTTTGAAGTCTAAGCTGTATGATAAACGTGATGATTTTAATTTCCCAATTGTGAACTTTCCCTTTCTTAGCAGCAATATACCTACCTCTCCAGCCTATGGAGTGTATATTTCACAGTTGATTCGTTACTGTCGAGCGTGTAGTTTGTACAGTGATTTTTTTAACAGAGCAAAAACACTGTCCCAAAAGCTGCTTAGTCAGGGATTTGTTCAACCTATGTTAATTTCGTCCCTCAAGAAATTCTATGGCCGTCACCATATCATCATCGAAAGATATGACGTGTCAGTATCCCAAATGAAAGTGGACATTTTCAGCTAGATTCACGTCTTCCCGGATTTGACTACCGACTTTGACATTCTCCTGGATTGACCCGCTCACAGTGTGACGGGTGCTGTTAACAGAGCAGGACATGCTTACCCTTCCGGAGCACCTGATGTCACTCTCAGTTTCACTGGAGTTCACACTGTGAGTGCTTTGTTTTGAATGTTGTGATTTCTGTTTCTGTACTTTTTGTCTGTCTAGCGTCGTTGTTTTGTGTCTTGCGTCGTTGTTTTCCTTGTTCTCGTTTTGGCCATGCCTTTGGACTTCGATTTTCACCACTTTGTTCCTTCGGTATTCTTCTGCCGTTGTTTCACTCGCATACTCAATTAGGGTACGAATAAAAACTACATATAACTTTTCTAGAGTTTGTATATTTAATTGGTATTTGAATTAACATAAAACGCATAAGTGTTTATTAACACCGACAACAATACTATCAATGTGTGTGTTCATTTTCCATCTCTGCTAAATGTAACGCATAAAATGTTTATGACTCAGTGTAAGGGGAATATTTTTTTTCATTACAAGAAAAATTAAAGTGATCGGGTATATCAAAATTCAAAAACAGCATCATTTCAGTTTTGTCAGGATTCAATGACATCAGACAGGGAGAAGGCAAATTCACTGGGAAATCACACTGTCTGTGCTTTTGCTTACTATGTTGTTTTATGTGTTGTCTTGTATATGATACCGTTATTTTTTGGTTTTGTTTTCGTCTATAATAATTTTGATACAGATAGAGATATAAACTCTCAAAAAACCTGCTGTTAAGTGATGTCATGTTTATTTGCTGAAAATACAACTAGACCATTTATATTACTGGAAAAGTCGATTTTCAATACAATAGACGAAATCGCAAAGAATAAACGAAATAATGGACTGGAAATGATTTTTTGGAATTCCGCAAACCAACAAACTTTTAAGGAAACGATAACCCATCATGAGTGTGTCAGATAATTTGAAATTAGTTGGCATCACTTTAAGATAGTATCGGCAAGCAAGTGTGTGTTATGTAAATATTCAGTCGTATGTCTACTCTTCAAGTTAATCGACATTGTTGAAACGTAACATTAACATTTTTTCATCAAACAGATCATTAAGGGGGCAGATGATGTATTCCTTTTAAGATTTTTCTTAGACTAAGTCTTCAAGTTATTGATTTTTAATCTTCTCATTTTTTTCAAGTTATGATTGTTTAAGTTTTTAATGTAAAAAATGATTGTATGTTTTGGAAATATACAAAAAATACCGAAGTTGCATAAAAACAGTAAGTTTCGTAATATAGAGAATAACACATGTCTAAATCCGTATCACATGCTGTATCAACTAGATTACCAAATATCAGCCGGAAGACCCAATATCAGCCAGAGGGTCGACAGGCATGAATGATGATATTATGGAAGGTTGATACAGCATGTGATATGGATTCAAGCATGTTTTGTTCTTTTAATCATAAGTGTTAACGAATTAAAGCGCGGGAGATGTGAAAAAATGAACAGTCCACTTGAAGACTTATGAAAAATGAATAATGTCAATGAATTTACCAAAGGAAAAATTATGTTGCACTACTTCCCCCAAAACAACAACAAAGAACGTTTAACTTCATGCTGTGCAGCACATGTATGATCACACGTGTTTTGATGATTCCTTCTGCGTTGACTCTGTCAATAGTTTAAATCATCATCAGTCCACTCATTTCCGAGTTTTCTATCATATTTAAATCTAGTTGTTGGGACTTTTTCAATTATTGTTCACAGCCTCATAATGTTTTAAGGTCAACATCACGATCTTGTGGATCGCTATGGGATATTTGTTTCCCAGATGACAACAGATCATTCCCTCTAAAACTTAAGTTTGTTTTTCCTCTATCCAATTTGACTTTACTTTCCGAGTTGACATGTTCAACACGGCAGGTGTCTTATAAGAAGCAGGAGATGCTTACTCTACCGGTACACCTGATCTTACCCATGGTTTTTATTGGGTCCGTGTTGTTCATCGGTATGTGTTTTCATTTTTCTTTTTCGTCCGGTAATCAAGTGGTGTCCTTGTTATTTTGGGTTTTCGATGTTTCCATTGTCTATGGATTGTTCATTCTTTTGACTGACGGTTCGGTTCTCATTTACTTTACTAGAATAACTTGGTTGTTTTCTTTTTTTTTTTAATCTGACTACTGTAGCTGGAATAACTACAGAAGCATTTCTCGCTATAACTTTTTATGCTAAACAAAATACTGAATAAGAAAATATTCTACTTTCTAAGAAAAGTCTATACTTCCATTAAATATTACGTAAAAATAGGCTTGCAATAATTTTAGGGTTGGTATACAGGTACAATATAGAGACGTCCCGAACAGGGCGTTATAAAATTCTATAGAGACTTTCCGAAAAGGGGTGTCATAAAGGTCTAGGGGTATGATAAAGGGATATGATAAAGGGTAGTTATACAGATGACTAAAAAGAATCTGTATCAGATATTCAAAATAACTTAGTTGTGTTCAAAACATATCATAAACACTAATTAAGTTTAAAAAATAATTGCACGTACCCCTTTGATTTCCTGGTACTGGATCCTTAAGATGCTTTTCTAAATATTCCATATGTTGTTTTAAAGTAGATTCACTCGTACAAAATTCTCTATATATATCTAAATAGGTAGAGTCTACATTTGTAAAAAGTAAACTTTTACACGCCTGTTCATATCTGTGTCCTCCTATCCTACTGACAGCCTTAAAATATAAATAAGACAGGGTTTATTAAAAAAAAATGTTGAATATTACCCTAATGAAAGATACAAGTAATTGAAAATAACAACATGAACATGTGTTACAATGTGATTTTGTGGTATCAATTAAACATATCAAAAACTGCTTAATTAGTGTTCCTGTCTCAAGTTCACCATTTTAATTCCACGTTTTCAACAATATTTAATGAATGGTTGGTTAATGTATATTTTAAATTGTATTGAAAACCTTTTTTACAAATGACTAAATACCGATGTAGCTGTGAAGTTAAATTTACAAATAATATATTTCTCAGGCAAAATCAGAAAGCTTTCTCTGGCATGTCAATTACTTAAAAGATATTCCATAAATATTTGATACTTTTGAATAAGTGTATTTACTTAAAGCAATAGAATATTAGTAAAGAATAAGATTTTGTTGCACTCATATTTTTTTTAAATATATATTTGCATTTAGGCATTTTGCGATAATTGGTGCGGTGCTTCTTTGTCAACTGATTGGCGATATAAAGTTGATCATACACTCGTATTCAATAATGAATTTCTGACTATGGTTAGGATATAAAGAAACGCGAGGCTTTACATTCCTGACTAAGGATATGCAAGGAACTATTATTCATTTTTACAAAGATTACCTTTGAAAGATCTTTCCACACAATAGGAAACTCAATTATATCAATTGTTTGGCTCTTGCAGTGTGCTATTCTGTTTCTGTGATATTTGACTCTTGCAAAATCGGCATCTAAGCTGTCATCAGTGGAGGGCGGTAATTTGCTGTAATCACCTGATTGCGGTGTAATTGATGACAGATGGCGAAACAAGCAGATCATCAATGTAACATCAAAGTCTGAAGAAACAGGGTTTGATTCTGTAAAAGAAAAAAAAAACTCGCATTAATCCAACTTTAAAATCTGAAAACACATCTGTTATCCTTTTAAACTAAACATAATTAAACATTTGAAGATAAAGATGTTGTTTTGTTAACAAACTATTACTTAAACAAATATATCTGAGGATACATCTTTACTTGCTGGAAAAATAAGAAAAATTTAATTCTGCTGATAATTCTACTGTCTCTTATGTCATTACATTAATAGGGGTAAAGCTAACAGTAGACTCGGTCACGATAACTGCGGACCTTAATTTTTTACATGCGCTCATATGCCTTTGAGTAGGTAAAATGCAATGTCCTAGTATACGTGACGTCTTTATTAATTGTCCTACGCCGTTATCTTTGCGGGAACTGTTTTTATTTTCAACTCAAAATCAGTCCTGCAGTTATCGTTAAATGGTCTATAGAGGCGCAAAATCAACAATATCAAACTGCCAACAACAGACAGGAAACCGGTATTACAAAACGTCTACTTACAATGTTATTACGGGGAAAACTGAAGTAAAACACTACAATGAGACAAATGTTATCCAACCTATTGTCACAAACCAGATTTTGTTAACAAACATGCGTAGCCTCCACTATATGTATTTAAGAATTTCTGTGTATGTAATTAAGTGCAATAACAGCACGAAACCAGCCGCTCACTCGGTGGCTATGAATCGTTTGAATTGTTTTCCAAAAATATAAAAAAGCAATTTTCCATAAAGTTATATGTTAAACTGTATTCTCCGGGTGGCATTTTTCTTCTTTTATTGCTTTTGGTAAGAATATATATCTTATTTGGTAGATGAGTATCATTTTCCATGCCTAGTTAATACCAACTTCATATATTAAACGGTTTTAGAAAATTTGCAATTTACTACATTTTTACATAGAGTTCAACGTTTAAGATCTGCAGTGGAGGCAATCTTGGATATATGATCGGTGATAAAGTTATGCATTTGTTAAATGACCATCATGTTACCATGCCTAATAAATATCAACTTGATGCAAGACTGAATAATTTACAACATTTCCCTTAGGATCCTATGTAAAATTATGTTTCCAATTGGCAGTAAACACTTTTCAGCTTGTATACTTTTGAATGATTTCATATTTGGTAAGAAGCATGATAATGATGAGTTGTACCGTGTAAGCTATTTTCGGGCCTGCCGTATTGCTACATCCGGTGTTGCCGATATGTTTTACTATAACACACTATGGATGAGAAATTAGTTTTTTTCCAGCTGGTATAGGTTGGAATGATTTCATATTCGGGCAGAAGCTTAACAATGATGTGTTGTAACGTGTTCTTTATTTATTTTCGAGTCTGTCGTGTTGCTACCTCTTGTTTGCCGATATGTTGAAGTTTTACTATAACACACTATGGGTGAGGTATGTTCGTCGCAGTCTACTTGAATTGTATGGGTAGGAATGATTTCAAATTTGGTCTGGAGCTTTATAATAATGAGTTTTAACTATAACACACTTATGCATGAGAAATTTTCGTCGCAGTTTACTTTTATTGTATAGGTGGGAATGATTTCAAATTTGTCTGGAGCTGTATAATTATGAAATTATGAATTGTAATCTCTACGCTATTTTGAGGTCTGGAGTATTACCACTTTTTGTTAGCCGATATGTTGAAGTTCTACTATAACCCTTAATGGATGAGAATTTTTCGTCACAGTTTATTTGGCTGCTATCAGTCTGAATCATTTTTCAAATATGGACTGGGCTTTATAATAATGAGATTTAATGTGCAAGTCATTTACAGGTCTGCTGTGCATGCACTTCCTGTTTGTCGATTCTTTGATGTTTAACTATAACTAAACTAATGCTGTATTACCACTTCCTGCCTGTTTTCTTGGCTTGTATGAGTGGGAGCGATTTCGAATTTGGTCTGGACAACTGCTAAAAGAATTGTATTTCACTTTGGAAGATTGGATATTCATTTGTGGCCCAGCGGACCACAGTACTTCTAGTTTATGTCTGTACCGATTTTCGATTTTTTTTTGCAAAAAGCGGCAGTTTACCCCTATGATTTTTATTTTAAGCAGCAGCGGCAATGTTATTTGATCATGTGGCTTATCGAATAAAAAAAATGAAACTTAATACCCTAGTGATAATTCAGCCAAATTTTGGCTACCATTGGCCAAGCAGTTTCAGAGGAGAAATTCTTTTTTTACATTTATGGTGAATGGACGACGGACGCAAAGTGATGGCAAAAAGCTAACTTGGCCTTTAAGGGTAGTTGAGCTAAAAGTGGAAATATATAAGCAAAGCACAAGCAAATATATGTCGCACATCTACAATTTATACTAAAGCATTCCTCTAAGTTTGGTTGTAAAATACAAAGCCATTCGGAGAAGTTGCGAATATTGAGGTCCACATCTTGATAATAACATTTATCCGATTGTCAGGAAAACGTTAAAATGTCCATCAGGTAGGTAAAAGTCATAGGCCATAGTAAAACTAATTTTGTCATTCAAAATTTCAATTTACAATTAACACTGCCAAATTAAAAATTTCACTATATCCATCAAACTTATTATAATTCGTTTTGCAATACATATTTTTTATCACAAATTACTCAACAAACAACAAAATTGATTGTTCACTAAAATTATGAAGTATTGTCACCTGCTTCCTCCTTTATCGACATCATTTCTATCATCAAAAGAAATAATAGTAAAATACGATTTCTTCAGAGAAATGAAAATTCAGGAAAAAAAATTATTTCAGCATATTTTTAGTATACGTTTTAATAGTGTAGCGGCTAACATCAATTTTGAACAAAATAGTTCACTTATGGATACCAGCATGAAAATTTAGATCATACTGTATCTAAAATCAAGGTTGGCCATAACAAATTCTGCCGTTTTCAATATGACCGCCGCTTTTCCAAAAAGGGCGACATTTATTTTTGACGAGATTCATATTCAGTTGACTATGATCTAATATTTGTCTTAAAATCTACTTTTTTATCGCAATAAGACTGTAAAAGTCTTTATAACTATTTAAGTATTGTTATTTTGAACAAAACGACCTTAAAATCAATTATACTTATACAGACTATGCAAAATACCACTGGTTTATGACATATTTTTGCGATTTTGGCGACTTTTTGCGTTTTCTTTTTAATTTTTGGAAGGATAAATTGCATACACTACCAGGGCACAATGGCGCAATTTATTGCCGTTTTTTCTCGGCATGGGGTTCAGTATTAGTTTTGTTTAACATTAAAACAGTCTCCCAAATACATCACGATCCGCCCCATATCATGTTGTGGTGTCATATCCGAATCGACGGAATGTGCCACCGCGGGAGAGCCGATCCAAAAAAGAAGGGGCTTTTAAGTCCTTCGGATGGTGTACAGATCGCTCGGGAGTTAAATAATACTGGATGAACGATCGGACTGGATGTAGGACTTTCATCTTCGAACCCAATTGTATCTCATACATGTAAGTGTATAAGATGTAGGCGGAAAAAGGATAATCCCTCGGCCTTCAGCAAAATATTGGGAAAAATATCGTTTTGTTTGACAAATTTATATGAATAGATATTTTTTCACTAATTCTTTTTTCTCTTTTTGATTATTTTATCATTTGCTAATATGTTGAAAAGAATTCGACTTTCTTTGTCTGCTCAAGAGAAGCAGAAAACAGATTGGACAAAGTGCTTTTTGTGTCAGGAATACACAAATGAGGTACTTAAATCACCATTACCTAAAATTGATTTGGCCAAATCGCGATCGAGTTATAGAACATTAGCAAAAAACATTGAAGAGTTTTCCAAGATAAATGAAATGCCTATACCCCTTGACATACATAGAATAGATGAAGGTGTTTGAATTGAATCTGCTTTGATTAAAAATGAAGCAAAGTACCATGAATCATGCAGATTGAAGTTCAACAATACAAAACTTCAAAAAGCTAAAAGAAGACATCCCCCATGATATCAATCGTTCGAGTGAACTATCATCAAAATGTACTAGACAAAAGTCATGTGAGACATCCGATGAGCAATCTCATAGTTTTGAAGAATGTTTTTTTATGCGAGAAGCAATCGTCTCCTTCTGAACTCCTTGAAGCGATGACAATTCAACTCAACGAAAGACAATGTGCACATAATTTGCAGGATCAAAATCTTTTAGAAAAATTAAGCGCCGGTGAAGTAGTTGCACAAGAGTTCAAGTATCAGTCTGTCTTACAAAATTATACAACAAAGAAATGACACATTTGAGGAAGTTACAATCAGCAGATGATGTTGACAAAGAAAACGAATCAACCAAATCGTTTTTGTGGTTTGGCTACTAATATAGTAGAAATACAACGCAGTAGCATTGACGGTGTTGTATTCAAATTGGCAGATTTGTGTAATTAGTACGAAGAGAGACTTATTTTAATGCAACATCAATAAAACCCGTCTAAAAAAAATTGCTTGCAATACTTACAGAGCTCAAAGCTTTTCACAAAGGAAGCGAAGTTCTATTAGTTTTCGAGAAGATGTTGGACCAGCACTTATATCTGCATGTGATCTTACAGATGCTGTGTACCTTGCTAAGGCGACATCGTATCAATGATTGAGCATGGTCCTGATATTGAGTCTCAAATTGAGAATGGTCTTGTGAAGTCAGATTTTGCTGTAGCTCAACCTTTGTACTTCAACAATCACAAAAAGGGATCCAAAGTTAGCGAGCATTCAAGACATCCAACTGACCGTGAACCGCCCTTTGCAATATATGTAGGTCTCCTCTTATATGCTAAGACAAGAAAGCGACAACTGATTGGTACCCTCTATCAGCACGGCATTTGCATATCATATGATCGAGTGTAAGAAATATCATCACAGCTGGGTGAATCTGTTATTAGTCAATTCGAGGCAGAAGGTATTGTCTGTCCGTCAATTTTGCAAAATGGATTGTTTACGACGTCTGCTGTTGATAACATTGACTATAATCCCTCTTCGACAACAGCAACAACTTCGTTTCATGGAACGGGTTTGTCTGTTTTTCAGCATCCTAATGTTTTGCCATTATATGGTTCTCGGACGTTTCCATTCAATCATCAGAAGCCAAAATCAAAATCTCTTCGTTCACTTCCAGAAACATACATTAACATAAAACCAGTATATTTGAAATCTAAACCCCATCCGCCAGATATAGAAACACCTGTTAGCATTTCTGATTGTGATTATCTTGTTCAAAACCTTCGACTTGAGTATGAGTGGCTTTAAATTGTTAATTTAACTAGTGAGGTATTAGATCTAGAGCCAGTTTCGTGGTAAGCATATCATTCGCAGAAAGAGAGAGGACCAACTGTTTACATCAGCATATCATCATTGCTGCCACTTTGGCAAGGACAGGCTCATTCAGTAGCCATGATGAAGCATGCTATGGATAAAGTAGAGGAGATAACAGCATTCTTAAATCCAACACAGACAGCTGTGATGGCTTGTGACCAACGTTTGTTTGTTCTTGCTAAACAAATACAGTGTGAATGGACAGAATATCATGGTAAAGATAAGTTTGTTGTTATGTTTGGCGGTTTGCACATTGAAACGGCTGCTTTAAAAGTAATTGGTAATATTCTTAAAGGAACTGGATGGATGACAGCATTATCCGAAGCTGACATTGCCTCTTCTGGAACTGCAGAATCATTTATATCAGTTACAAATCTAGCTAAGACAAGACAAGCACACCAAGTTACTGCCTGTTGCTTGTACAGATTGCTAAAGAAGTCAGAAGTCTTACCAAGAAGCTACTAGCAATATTAATTCTGATGACATTGAAATAGGTGATATATTTTCGTGGTGTTCTCAAGAAAAAAGATTCCTAAGTTTTAATTTTGGACAACTATTTTTTAACTGGAACAGCTCGTTTTCTCGTTCATCAGAGCATTCAGAGAGTCTTATTTCAGACATTTTCATCAATTATCACATACGTTATTTCTTCTTATCACAATAATGCCCGTTGGCTACCAATCCACCTTCGGGGTATGCTTGCATTGCAATCAGGGCAAACCACATGTATACGAAGAATTCGAAAAAGGGAATTTTGCTATCAAAAAGACAGAGAACACATTTTCAATCATTGCCCTAGATCAAGCTCATGAACAAAATTATGCTATTGTTTAAGGTGATGGTGGTGCTATAGGTTTGACTGGAGATCCTTGTGCATTACGGCGGTGGATGGTTGTGGGACCTGAAATAAGCAGACAAATAAATGAGTTTTCATCATTGTGTGAAAACGTACAATATAGGAAACAAAAACACCAAGAGGAAACCCATTCTGGACAGTGACATCAGGTGCTCCGGAAGGGTAAGCATGTCCTGTTCTGTGCACAGCACCCGTCACACTGTCAATGGGTCAATCCAGGGTAAAGTCAAAACCGGTAATGTCAAATCCGGGAAGACGCAAATCTAGCTGAAAACGTCAGTTTTTATTTGTGACACTGACATTTCATATCTATCTATGATGTCGTGGTGACGGCCATAGAATTTCTGAAGAGACGAAAGTAACAAAGGCTCAACATATCCCTGACTCAGCAGTTTTGTGACAGTGTTTTTGCTCTTACCACAAAGTCACTGTATGTACTGCACGCTCTACAGTAACGAATTAATTGTGAAATATATACTCCATATGCTGGGGATGCAGGTATATTGCTGCAGAGAAAGGGAAAGTTCACAATTGGAAAGTCAAAATCATCACATTTGTCATATAATCTAGATTTCAGACGTCCATGTTCGTCAATGAATAACAAAAGGTCAAGGTATGAAGCAGAATCGGGTGCATCGGTTGTCTCTTTAATTTCAAGTTCACTGGGGTAGATACGATGTAAATATTCTTTAAATCTTGGGTTATTAAGAAAAAGTACATTGTCTATATATCTAAAGCTGAAATTAAAAGTCTGGGCTAGTTGTTTTTGTTTCTGTTGTATCAGCCCTTGTAAAAACTTTGCTTTATACGAAAAAAGGAAAAGGTCAGCTAAAAGTGGCGCACTAAAAATAAGGTTGCCAATGTTGACTACGTATCACCTTGTAGTCATGAAGAAGCCGATACACGTATGTTTCTTCATGCTTAACATGCAGCGATAGGCGGTTGTCAGTCTGTCAACATTGTTAGTTCGGATACAGATGTTGTCGTGATAGTTATGTCTGTGTTTGATGATTTGGAATTAGATGAATTGTGGATAACATTTGGAAAGGGTAAAGATATATGATGGATAGGTCACTAGCCCCTATATCCAAGCGCTGCCATTTTTTCATGCCTTTACTGGTTGTGATACCGTGTCGGCATTTGCTGGGAAAGATAAAAAAACGGCATGGTAAGCCTAGAATGTTTTCGAAAGAGAAACAAAGACCTTCCGTTGCCTCAGTACACCTCGTGAGAACTTGACAGAGAGTGATATCGACGTCATTGAAGAGTTTGTAGTTATCATGTACGATAGATCCAGCGTTTCGAACAAAGTAAATGATACTCGACTCGACCTATCGGCTCGTAAACAGCGCTATTATAATAACATCCCACCTTCAAGAGCATATCAGCAGTCTGTCTTGCAAGCAGATCATACATTCAGACAGTCACTTTGTAAAACACAAAATCTCCTTCACCATCAAGTTGGGTTTGGGAAAAAGCTGAGGGAGTTTGGGTTCATCATTGGACATCCTTGGAGCCAGCAGCAGCATCATGTCAGAAATTGGTCAAATGTGGATGTAAAGTTTGATTTTCTGGTAACTGCAAATATTTTCGATCAGGACTTCCGTGTACTACTCTTTGTAGCTGTAACTGTTCTGATGATTAGGAAAATATGACTGTTCTGAATAAAAGGTTTCTAATTTCGTCGTTTAAGTTATATGAAACCAAAGGACCATTACTTTTGCGCATGCACAATGAATATTGTGATATATCAAAACATACTAAGCATAGTAGACCATCATACTATACCGTTTGTGCAATAGGAATCCGATCTGTGCAAGAGAAAAAAAACAATAGATCTTTTCAAATTGCCAAAATGACGTCATTTTGAAAATGTGGCATACATTTTGAAAATTGTCGAAATTAGAATAGCCAATTATATTTTCTGATTTGGTATGATTAAGAGAATCTGTATGGAAAATTTCATGCTTGTATCACCAAGTGAACCATTTTACCAGCTATCCATTCCATTTTAAGTGGTTGCCTATTAATGAACAATTTATTTTTATATATAGACAATTGTAGTTTCAGAAATGTTTCACCTGTCATTTGCAAGTCTTGAACAACAAATGTTCTGTCCTCAATACAATTCTTATGTCAGCACTGACTTACTATGATGTCTTATGGTACTACATTTTCATAGAAATTGATTTAATGTGAAAATGTCCAAACTAAAAAAGTATTAAAACTGTTTGAGACAGATATTTACCCAAACTCAAAATTTACCAAACATCAAATTTTATGTAAATGTCAATAGCAGTATACCCTACTCTCTATCGAGTGGTGTTATAATAGCTATTGACAAAAGGATTTCTAAAATGAATGTGAAACTATGTCGCAAATATATAAAGCTACTTAACTGTGAAGACAAGGTCAAGGTCGTCTGACATATAAGCTATTTAAGAAACAAAGATGACCCGTATAAGTATATTGGGGGTCATAGAAAAAGTTTACAACGCATAGCGGTCGCAGCGATTGGAAAACAGCCGCTGTCAGTCACTATCGTTGCAGACGAGAAAAACTAAAGCTTTTTAAAATTTAATTTCAATGACACAGAGTCTTCGAAATATATTATTTAACAAAACTAATGATGAAAGTAATATTGTTTCCAAACCTATGTGCAACTTTCATATTAAAAGAAACTTTTATAATGGGAATTCTTTCTAAATAAACGAAATATAAATAGGCATGTCACAAATAAAAATGAACCATCACCTATTCATTAAATTAGTACCAGATTAAATCATAATCTAGGCGCGGCTCGACAAGCCTTTCTTATCAAAAACTTCTTAAAGTTATGTTAGCCATTCCATTTTGCTCTACTTTAACCTCGCAGCACATATTTTGTTCTACAGACAGTGACCTTCAGTATTTAGATATGTTAAATACTACATTTTAAATGCAATATTTATAAAAGTGTTTACTCCATATCCCTTCATTGTTAATTTTAGACTGGAGTTTGTCTCTCCTGCAGTGTGGAGTCCGTAAAAAGATTCCCCTTGAGAGAGATGTATGCTCTATATAAATTTCAGTTATGGTGAACTTGTTCTTGAGAAAATCTCTCATATGAATACACAATTACACAGTTTGATAATTTCATTCCAATTTTGTTATCCTTTCCAATATGACACAAAACATGACCGCAAGCACAGAAATTTAGTTAAACATTGTATCTTACTTTAAAATCAAATTTTTATCTTCTCCTCTAAAACCACGGAAGCAAATGCAACAAAACTTTACATAAATGATGTATTGAAGGTCCTTTACAAATATTGCTTATTTCATTTCCAACCGATGAAAACATTGCCGCCAGCACAGATAGTAGTTTAACATTGGACCATAATCCCTTGAAAACTATCCGGCATGTAAGTACTCCAACCAAGACTACCACAGCCAGGTGACATATTTTAATATTAAACTTATGAAAAATAAACATACTTGGCTGAACAAATTTAACCAATTGGAACAAACTTGGTCAAATAAATGTTTTTTGTCCAATGACAACAACCCAGCAGACGAGCGATACAGACTCTCAACAGGACAAGCGGTTTCATTGAAGAAGTTTTCTTGAATGAAAACTTTACGACGGACGGACGGACGACAGACGCATAGTGATGGCAAAAGCATCTTGGCACATGCAGGTGAGCTTAAAAAGATTTAATCTGGAGACCCCGAAGACCCATCAACCTAAAGTGACAATATCGCAATCTGGCAAAAGTAACTATAAACAAAATGCAGTATTCGCATCTTCAAAATATACTAAAGTATTCCTACAACTTTTTTAAAACGTATTCAGGGGTTAAGAAGAATTTGTGGAAAGTAGAGGCATAGGCTTATGAGAACGTGCAGGCAGTACTGACAAATTCCAATGACAGCGTAAAATATAGTGGAAATAAGAAAACAATTTTGTTGCACATCTAGAATTTATATACTGAAGCAATCCTTTAAGTTTTGTCCAAAAGAACCATTGAGGCTCACGTGTTTTTGAAGGAGCTGCAGCTAATGCAAAATGTTGATACCATACAACCGACTGACAAACGCAAAAGGCTTCACCAGTGATCCATATGTGTCGCTGCAATAGGTCCAGGTGATTCAAAATGGTCACACTTTACAAATGTACATTTCCAGGTTCAACTGCATCAAGTAATTTGACTCGCTGTAAACAATATTTGACTGCTTGAAACAAATCCTTAAATCTTTAATATCTTGCCTTGCTAAATAATTAAGAAATAAGGCTTCTAACAAGGCACAATTATTATTACCACGAAACTCTTTTCCTGTAAACATTATTTGTTATATATCAGTTCTGGTGTACATGTTCCAGAGAGAAAGTTTCATATGGATACACTATTGTACCATCAAAGTTTTGCATTTTATATTTTTGTAATGCCCAAATATTATTCTCACCACCTGTTTACAGTGCTCACATCTCATGATTTATATATGCCTGGTTTTCTTACAGTTGCCTTGAAAAGTGCTCTGTTATTTTTCTTATGTGTTGTGATTGTCTCCTGTTGATTTTTTTTGTCGGACAACGGATGACAGCGATTGTATGAAAACTTTGCCAGTTAATTTAATGTTTGTTGACGATAAAGCATCCATGACATGAAATAACATGGATGTAGCGTTGTTCGACATCAAGCAATAAATTCCGCCCAGGCAGGGTCTAGATGCCGTCCTAAGCTTTCTATGAGGGTGAAGACCAACAACAATAAAAAGTGTTTGTCCATTGCTTGGCTTTACCATGTTTTTGTAAAGACTGTGTATTTACTCCATATCCTTTCATTGTTTATTTGGGTTTGTAATGATCCTGCATACTATCTTATACTCATGCTTATACAACTGAGCATTCAATTCTTATTATCAACGTCTTGAGTGCTTTGTGTTTGACTTTACTTTGTAATTGGCCACTTAGCTTGAGACGCTGCTGCTTTCGTCGGACAATGAATGACAGGTACAGAATTTTGCCAGTTTAATTTGTGTTTTTGACCATCCAACATCCATGAGCAAAGCAGACATGTTTGTAGTGATATTCGATATCTGGTTGGAAGCCGTCTTGAACTAACTATGAGGTACGAGCAAAGCTTATTGAAAAAAGTTTCATGGTGACTTCATGAAAGGAGAACAACAATAAAAGCGTTGTTCCATTGCTTGATTAAGCAATGTATTCGTGGACATTTGTGCATTTACTAGATATCCTTTCATTGAATCTAACAGACCTTCCGTAGTCCATTCAACCAATATACTTCACATGACCAAAAATTTAATCAAATCATCTACAATTTATTACTCTGAAGATTTTTTTTCAAATTTTCAGACAAGGACTTCCATTAAGTCGGGTTGTGCCGAGTTCCTATCGCTGTTTATGTTTGTCTTTTGTTTGTTGTATTTTCTTGTGCAGCTCCTTGATACATTATGGCATGTGACTGTGTTTTTTTAACCATTGTAGGTGTTTCCTGTTATCGTTTTTATTCTATTTTTCCGATTTTCCGTGACATTGCGTATTTGCTGAAATAATTCTGCAATGAGATCATAAGATTCTTTCAAATTTATGTGCATGATTTTAAATTAAGATTTTCATAACAACGCTTGTACGGCATGCTGTAAGAGCAAAACATGTACCCTATTTTTTAAAACTCGAAACACCAAAAGTATTTATTTTAATTATACCATTATGTTTTAAGAAAATAATATTATGCCCATAGATTTGAAATAATTAAATAGAAGTCACACTACATATCCTTTTGCAAAATGACAATATAAAGAATTCCGTGAAAGGAGAAAATAATATAAATAGTCGACGACAACCATGATTTAAAAAGATATCTCACAAGAGCCAGGTTCGATAGTAAAGTAGGGACAAGTAGGGATTCACGATGTTGGGTTTGCGGTAAAAATGTCAATTATTTAGAAACAGGGAATAAAAACTCATCCAGATGTGGAAAGACATTCAAAATCAATGCACATAGCCCTTTTTTGATCACATATGACTGTTAAACAGAAAACCTAATTCATTGCATAACGTGTCATACTTGCGGCATATATTTGACAGAGAGGAAACACGCTTGGACAAAGAGTTCAGTTCACAATCAACAAATCAGGAATCCTGGCACTAGACAGATATCAATGAGTCAACACCTTAAATTGTTCGGCAACAAAAAGTTTACAACCATATTGTTTTATAAGATCAACAGAACTAGTGATCAATACCGCAATGAACTCGAAAAAATGTTATTCAGTGCTTTAAACCAAAATTAAACAAGTGTGATATACTGCACATAACAAAAACTTCACTTAATAGAACCCTATAGGAACGTAACTTAGGAACGTTACATCTTGACAAGTCCCGTTGAGAACGAAAGCGCTAGGAAATGTAAGTAACTGTGCATTACGTTCATCTTGATTTTTTAAATTACAAATATATACAACTGTACGCAAATGAGAATGTTTTATCATATATAAATATACAAACATAGGGACTGCATTTCTTTCTTTGGCAAGCCTTAATTACTTACCGTAAGGAAAAAGTAGCTTCCATTGTGAAGCTGTCAGCAACCTGTTTTGCCTCAAAACATTCAATATTGTTTGGTTTTTTCTCAAAATTTCATGAAGATCAGGAGGAGGAAACTCTTTGTCAAAGCGATGTCGTACAGCCTGTGGAGCAATTCTGACAGCCAGATGACACAAACGCAGAAAATTGCTTTCTTCCATTGATAAGTAGTTTTTCAACCTAAATTCACATTTAAGCGTTATTATTAACAATGTATATTATCATTTTTGTTCATTTTGTTCCTTCTTATGAAGAATAAATAAATTTTCAATTATTTTTGAAACTGCATAAAAATTGATACTGCACTCTGATGGTAAAAGTTACATTCATATGCCATTCTCAGAGCATTTAAATTTCATTACTTATAAAAGTGTCAATCTATTGCAATAAAACAATTGTGTCAGTTCCATATTCCATAATTAATGGAGTTAACAACCAATAAAATAAAATGTCATTCGTATTCAATGACCGGTCGAGGATTGTCTTGCTAAATTAAATTACTAACCATCCTGGTTTTGGTAAAACTTTTTACAGGGACCATCCAAGGACATTTTTGGATTTGGTGCAATTGGTTTTGTGGATCCAGAGGGCCCTTTATTAAATTTTCTTCCATTTGTTGACAACTTGGATAGTATGCAAAAGTTAACATCCGATAGATCAATGGTATCAACTTTGGTACTGAATGGAATAGTAAACTGTTGTTTAGAATATCTTTGAACATCTTTTTTGATACTTGCAGAATACATACACAAGCAGAAATAAAAAATAAAATAGATGAAATAACACCAGTAGATATATTATGGGAGACAGCGATCTTCGTGGGTTTGCTAAACACCAGTTTGACTCCGAGGACAAATTTCAAAGGCATCCATGAAATACAAAATCCTATCACTAAAGACAAAAAAAAAGAATAATCTGATCTTGAAAACATAATTCAGTGTCATGAGTCTTCTCTTTGCTCATTTGCCAACTGTTGTTGTTTCACTTACAATTGTACAAAAACATCTAACAGTGATCTATTCATATGCAAAATACGAAAAGCATTCATCAAAAGACGACAAATATCTATCCTGGACACATATTTGTAATTATAATACATCATTGTGACCTTTGAGAATTCAAAGTCAAAGGTCATAAACCATTGTACACGATACATTGCCCTAAGATTAACTATCTTCATATCAAATATCGAAATCCTACCTCAAATGTCAGAAAAGAGGCTCTTAAGGACCGGTGTTACACGCTTCGACCATGACTTTAAGATGTTAAAAGATGCAATATGATCAAATGTAAAGCCATGCTGCTTTTGACTTAAAAACTTTATTGAGGTACGAACTTAATAAACCCATTTTGTGAGGTAATTTTAGAGACGAATATCCTATTGACTCCAAGTTTCTTTCCCCTTGGATCATTGTTTTTTTTTTAAGAATATCTCTAAGAAGCTTTTCAATACGATGTATGGAAAAGATATGATCCCAACTTGCAGCCATCTTGGTTCATATACGAAACCTTAAAGAAAATGTGTTGCAGGGGACTATCAATGGAATAATGTGGCAAAGTTTCGTTTTAATTGGCTTTGAAAATTTTTTAATGTGTTTTCAAATAAGGTCGAATTTTAAAGAATATTCCCAAAGGTGGGCTATCTTTGATAAGACGTGAACCTAAAAACACCTTTTCTGGACCGGAACATCCAAGGGTTATTGTGGCAAAGTTTGGTTGCATTTGGATTGGTGTAATCGGAGAAGATTTTTGAAAGTGTTCAGTCAGGGTCCTTTGCTAAACTATGTTCCACCGCTGGCCTCTATTCTGGATATGATGAGAACCTGAAAAAACATCTTTCTAGTAAGGGATCGGTCAAAATTTCAATTTGCTCATTAGTTTCAGATAAAGGATTTCTAAATTTGGCTTACTAAAGATTCCAATGTTAAACTAGGTTCGCCACTGGCGGTCATCTAAGATTAGGGGCAAACCCGAAGAAAATCATTTTTAGAGGGGACCATCTTAGGACTGTTAGAGGAGTTTTTATCTAATTCAGTCAATGTTTCTGAGTTGTTTCAAAGTGTTCCTTTGGAGTAAAGATATCAATTAGTCCCCACTGGTGGCCATTTAGTCTGAAAAACAACTGTTTTGTAGGGGGCAATATAAGGTTTATTGTGGCCAAGTTTTATTTTTATTGGCCATGAAAGTTTTGAAATTGTTTCTATTGGTCCAATGTGCCCACTTGACCCATCTTGGACAAGGTGCAAACATAAAACTGGACTTTTTGAAAGGGACCATCTCAAAACCATTGTGGACAATCTTGGTATTAATAGGGTCGATAGATTCTAATTGGAACCAATGTTAAACTATATTTCCAGTTAGCGGCAATCTTGGAAAAGGTGTGAATATGAAAATTATTTTTTTAAGGGGACATTCAAAGGACAATTATTGCTGAACTTACTTAAAAGTGGCTCAGCGGTGTCAAAAGATAGTTTTCTAAGTTAAAGTATGTTCTTCACTGGCCTCCGTCTTGGATAAGTGGCGAAACCGAAAAAAAATGTAAGGGATCACCAAATGACTATTGTGAAAATTTGTTTCTTATTGACTACGTAGATTCGGAGGAGGAAATTTGTTTTAGAAGGCACCATCAAAGGACTAAAGTGGTCACGCTTAGTTCCAATTGGGTCCGTAGATTTCTAATTTTTTTCACAGGGTCTTTGATACGATGTGAAACTGAAAACAGCTTTTTTGGACTGGATTATCTTAGGACTATCGCGGACACGTTTTTGTGCAATGTCTTACTGGTCTTTAAGTAGAATATCCTGCAAGTGTTCGAAACGGTCCAATGAAATATCTCACTGAAAGCACACTTTAATCGGATGAAAACATGAAAACCATATTTTTGTAGGGACCGCAAAATGACTATTATGTCCAAGTTTAGTTCTAATTTACCCAAAAGTTTCTAAGGAGACAAATCTTTGAAAAAAGTTCCATAGGGTCCAATTTCAATAATCTAGAAGCTATCTTTGATAAGTAACCGAACCTGAAAAAGCTTTTTGGAAGGAACCATTCAAGAACTATTGTGGTTATAGATCATTAATTTTGCTGGAGTATGTCTCGAATTGTTTTCGTACAGGGGACACTATTAATCTATGTTTCACGCAGGCCGCCATTTCTGATAAGGACGAACCCGACGACCTTTTGGAGGTAACCATTAAATGATTATTATCTTCAAGTTATTCAAAATGGCTCCATGGCTTCTGTGGAGAAGATCATTGAAAATGTTCCCATGGGTAAATTGTTTAACTTTCAAGCACGCTTGCCTTTATTTTGGATAAGGTGCAAACCTGAGAAACACCTTTTGACGGACCATCCGAGAGGTATTGTGACCCAATTTGGTTCTAATTTATTCGGAGAAGAGAGGGGCCAATGTTAACCAAATATCGTTACTGGTGGTTATTTTAATATGGTGTCAATCCAAAAATAACTCTTTAGAGGGGACCATCCAAGCATTATTTAGGAAAGATCATTTCCATTTGGCTCGATGGTTTTCTGGTGAGATGTTTCAAAATTTTCAAAAAGTCTTTAATGTTAAACTATGTTTCCCACTGCCGGCTTTCCTGGGTAAGGGGTGGACTTGAACTCTTTCGGGTTGGATCACCCAAGGACAATTGTAGCCAACTATCGTTCCGATTGGCTTTGTAATTTCGAAGATCTTTAAATGCATTTCTAGGATACAGATATGGAGGTAATTAGTATTTACCGAACCCAGTTGTTAAAAGCAGAAGTCCAAGATGCAAACAGACAAAGCAGATATGAAACCCCAAGATAAAATATCAAACGCAATAGTACTGACTTGATACGGGCATTTCAAAAGAAATGGTGGGTTAAATAACAAAATACCAAATTTACTGTCAATTTATTTTCTGCATATGCGCTTTTGATAACTTATGTCTGTTCAGTGCAGATAAAATCAAAACATTTGGAAATCCATAAACCGAAATATGCGTAAAATCTGCTAGAGAACAAATTACCAATAGGGTTAACAAAGATAAGCCAAATTCAGCTAAGGACAGAGCTTTGCATAAGGGAGATACTCCTTAGTTTTAAACAAAATTTTCCCTCAATTTTGATATTGCAAGTTTTCAAATGAATCGGTTTTCG
This sequence comes from Modiolus philippinarum, assembly GCA_002080025.1. Taxonomy (NCBI): domain Eukaryota; kingdom Metazoa; phylum Mollusca; class Bivalvia; order Mytilida; family Modiolidae; genus Modiolus; species Modiolus philippinarum. The sequence goes on along the minus strand of MJUU01054628.1, from coordinate 193,155 downwards.
GGCCTGACTGAAGTACTGGCTATTGGGTTGGTGAATACCGTCGGGGACTAACAGTCAACCAGCAGAGTCATCGGCCCAGTGGTAATAAACATCGGCAAACGAATACCGAAGCAAGAACAAGGAAAGGGGAAACTCTAAAATCTCAAAATAAATAACAAAATATCGAATTTACTGTAAATTTTCTGCATATGCGCATTTCGACAACTTATGTCACTTCTTAAACCGATATTTTCCATTCCAATCCATTGCAATTTTGTGGACCCTATTAAATATTGCTTCCCACTGGAGGTAATCTTTTATAAGTTTTCAACCCGAAAATCTACCCTTTTTGAAGGGACAATCAAAGGACTTTTGCAGCAAAGTTTAGTTAAAATTAGATAAATTGTTTCTAAGAGGGGAATCATTGAAAGTGCACCTCATGGTCCAATGCTAAACTGTGTTCCCCGATGGCATCCATCTTGGATAAGATGCAAACTTAATAGCTTTTCTGTAGGGATCCACCTTAGAACTATTCGATGGGTCACGGGTAAAAGGTGATATAAGTATATATATTTGTTAAGCAGATATCCCCTTTTACTTGTGACCCCTCGTATTGTGCTCATGTTTGATTCAAATTTGGCTTAGTAGTTTCAGAGGGGAAGATCTCTAAAAAGAAACTGATATAGACCTTACGATGAAATTTTTTGATAGATGAGAACTTGAAAAAAACTTTTGAGACGGACCATACAGATACAATTGCAGCCAACGTTGTTACTAACTGGTTCAGTGATTTTTGAGAATATCCGTGAGAGTGTTAAAAAAAGGTCCAATGTGAAACTACTTAAAGCGTTGGCAGCAAACTTGGATAAGGTGCAAAGAACCTAAATAGAGGCTCTCAAGTGCCTGTATTACCCACCTAGGCTAGGTAATGTTTAAGTAAACAGTCTTTGTGAAGGGGATACGATACAGTAACGATCCTGAACTGATTTTGTCGTGAAATTTTGAAATTAAGTCAATGTGAACATGCTCTTTCCAAATCTGTAAAGACAATTATACCTTTATGATTTTGTTTTCATGATAATTGCGATTCACAATTGCCAATCTTCCAAAATATTTCGTAAAAAATGGATTTTTGAGCAATATGTAAAATGTCATAACTTTTAAACCATTTGAGCTAATTACAAAAAAAATGTACTTCCTGTAAAATTTCACATAGAAAAAAATGTGAACTGATTTTTTCTTCATAATTCGCAGATCTCCGTGAAACATCACTCTTCTAAAATTTGCTTTGAAAAATTGGGGTCCATGTGCTTATTTTAAAGCTACTGAGGGAAAACTAGCATTTTTTATCACAACAAAATGAGCATTCCAGGTTTTGGGGAGAAATGACTTTACATTACATTTCGCTCAGAAAAACGTCGTTAATGTTTTGTTGCGTCTGAAGATATTCAAAAAGATCAGTCAAACACCTCCTAGACCCTTCTAGTGACCATGATGACAAGAAACGATGATTATTTCCCTACTGCCGCAGTTCAAGTATATAGATCTTCAAACAGTGACTAAGTCCCTAGTTTCACCTATCAATTTGCAACGACAAAAAATTATAATTCATTGCATGTGGTGTCGGTTTAATTTAAGGGGTGGGAAGTTTTTTATCCCGACTTCTGAGAAAAAATGCATTATTCCCCAAGTCATCCCGATTAATGAAACTGACCGAGTCACGTTTCTCATAAGTGTTTTTTTTTCGAATTCTGTGTGAAATAAATGGCCTTTCCCATTGTCCAGAAAAAGATCATACCGACCCTCATTTAAAAAAAAGTTAATATATTTATATGTTGTGTACATTTAAAATTGTGCACAACACTCGCAGATTCCAATAATGTTTTATACCCATTTAGTGAAATAAAATAGCCATTTTCACTGGACTTTGATTTAATTTTCTCAGAACCCCGTAAAAATTCAAATGTAAAATGCCATAAAATTGCCTTGAAAATGGTCGTGAAATTTTACAAGCTAAAAATAGAGAAGTCACATGAATTTCTTGCTTCGGTATTCGTTAGCCGATGTATTTTACCGGTTATCTTTTAGCTGTCGCAAACAACCTCGATATTAGAAAGCCTATGAGCAAACAATTTCACCAGATTCTTTTTAAGAATGTGTTCCGTCTCAAGTTTTTAGCTTTGAGGCATTCTTTTTCATTCCTTCATTGAGTTGTTTTTTTTCATATGTATTTGTCGAGTTGTTACAATTGCTTTTTTGATTTTTGATTTTGGAATTTACCTTTTTTATATTTTGCTACGGAATTCGAAGTTAGATGTATTTCGGTATTTTATATGTTACTCATATTATTTGACATACCATAAAAGGTAAATTTCAATTTTTCTGTTAAATAAGCAAACAGATCGATTACAATTTTCAGAAACTTCTTATCGACATTTTCACGGGAGAAAATTTCCATTGGTTATAAATATTCCACGGGAAGTTGATTCCATAAAAGCAAAAAAAATCACTCCAAAAGTCACGGATTTCAATGACCCGTGAAATTTCAAAAGATTTTTATGGACTTGCATTCAAGTAGTGATATTGGCCAACTTGATAGAATTCTACAGTGTGTTTGTTTAATTGCAACAAATTGTCGTTTGGAAAAAATTATGAATATTGTAAACGATGCCGATAGGTCTTCACTATCAGGTTTCAATTTGAGAAGTATGTTGGATCTGGAGCTGCCACGTCACAATTGCGTTATTAGCAATCATAACCACATCAATTTTATCATAGATGCATATGCTTTCATAGACTGTAACCTGTCTGCATTTCGCATATTCTGGTATTTATGACGTCGCGTTCTAAACTGTGACGTCGCGAAAACAACATTCCAGAAGCGGCGATGTTATTATCTGCCTTTGGTACTCTATGCCCTTAAACGATAGTAAGTTTAAACTATGTTTCCACTTTTCCTAGTGGTGTCAGTTTTTCAGTTAGGTCCAAGTTAAATTTCATTTTGCAGTGGACAAATTAAGAAATTTTGTGGCTAATTGTAGATAAAGTTGGGTTCCAATTGGCTCAGCAGGTTTGCCACCATAAAATCTTTGAATGTTTTTTCGATAGATTCCAATGTTAGAACTATTTTCCACGCTGTCGGCCATCTTAGATTAAGCACTTACCAGAAAAAACCTTATAGGGTTCCACCTAAAGACTTTTATGGCCAAGTTTGGATACAGCTAGCTCAGTTATTTCAGAGTATAAGATCCTTGAATGTGTTTACACATAGGGTCCATATTAAACTATGTTCCCCAATGGTGGCAATCTTGGATATAGCGCGGACGTGACAAGTACATGTATTACAGACGGCCTCTAAAAGACTCTGTGGCCAAGTTTGGTTCAAACTTAGATGACAATACATCGGTAAAAGGGGCTTGATTTGAACCCATGCTTTATTGCCATGTATGACAAATCTACCTGCACTATGCCCTAGCGCTCTAGAAACACGGCTACCTATGCCATATAAGATATAACTTTGGGTATCCGAGTCATTCCTCCTAGGAAACATAGCGTTTTTATACAGTACAGTGAACAGTGTGGTGGGTAGGTAGTAGATAAAAGAAGGATAAGGCTGCAACGGCTAAGTTACATTATGTAGACATAATGCACACATCTATATAAAATATGAATGATAATGCATTATTAGGGAGAGATGCAAAGGTAAAATATGTTATTCCTAATCAAAAAGTGATAAAAATCATCTTTCTATACACTTTAGCCTAAAAAAATTCAGCAAGGTCTACAGCCCTATTTGAACCCATGCATTATTGTCATCTTTGGCATCACCGTGTATTGCGTTACAACAATTAGATTAAGCATGAAACAGCTTAGCAGTTTCCAGAAAAGATCTTTGAAAGAAACGTTTATGCTTGTCAACGGACGCAGAGTGGCGGCAAAAGCTCAACATGGCTAATTCCAGGTGAACTAAATAGTCACAGCTCAGTATCGATTTGTCATAAAAAAAAGCTCCAGTCTAACCTAAATTCAAACTTCAAGGTCAAATATAATCAACTATGGAATATGTCATATAACCCTGAAGTGATCTATTAAAATCTACCTCAAAAGACAATCTAGCGGTTCAGAAACTGAGTCTGTATAGGTCACCTGACAAGATTGCATTCCCAAAGGGTCCAATAACTAAATACCGAAGTCACTGTGAATTTCATTTCTGCATATGCGCATTTCGACAACTTATGTCTCTTCAGTGCAGATAAAATCTAAACGTTTGGAAGACCATAACTTAAAGATGTTTAAAAACTGATAGAGAATATGAAACTATAATCCCCTCTAGACGGATTATTTGTCAAATACACATACAATCAAGTAAAGTTAAATTGCTTCAATAGTTTCAGAGCAGATGGTTAAATAACTATTTACTTTCTGCATATGCGCATTTCGACAACTTATGTCTTTTCAGTGCAGATAACATCTAAACTTTTGGAAGACCATAAACAAAGATGTTCAAAAACTGATAGAGATCAAATAACCAAATATGGTCTAAATGAAAAGCCAAAATCAGCTAAAGACAGAGCCTTACATGAGGGAGATACTCCTTACTTTTCAACAAAATGTACAACAATTTAGATATTGTAAGGTTAAAAAAAATCGGCTTTCGGGTCAGCACCGAAGTACCGACTACTGGGCTGGTGAATACCCTCAGGGACTAATAGTCTACCAGCAGTGGCATCGACCCAGTGGTAACAAATAACTAAATACCGAAGTTACTATGAATTTACTTTCTGCAGTTCTGAACTTTTTTTACGTAACAACCGCATGTTTTTTGTCGAATTGTAACATCAAAGAACAACCCTTTAAGAGGACCTTCCGTACATCATTCCAGTAAAATGATGTTACCATAGGGTCTCGTATTAAAATGAGATTCGTGATGATTGCCATGTTTTTGTGGGTTTAAAACGAATTGAGTGTCCTTGTAAGGACATCCATACATCATTTCTGTAAAGTCTTGTTGAATTTGCTTCAGTAGTAATGGAATAGAAACTGAAAATGTATAAAGCTAAAGGACGATGGACACTAGACTCGAAGTGATGCCAATAGCTCACACTGATTTTGAGGACTAATTAAATTTACAGTCGAAGTTCGCCAACTATGGTACATGTACACGTCGTCTTGAAGTGATCTATCTACACGCCTACTTCAAAAGACATGAAAGGGCTTTGAAGAGCGCAGCATGATTCGAGCGCGGCATGTAGACCACTGTTTTTTTAACAAGTGCAATTTGAAGTGAATGTAGACACAATAAACAGTTTGACGCTGTAAAAAGATGAACAAATAAGGACGGTGACACAGTAACAAGATGAACACAAAATTGGGGAAAAATAAAAATCAGCTAACAACAAGAAAAATTCCCATAAAAATCCAAAGGAAAGATTTTATATATTTTGAAATATTCCAATTTTGATCCCGTTCAACCCTAATAATCAGGAAACAATTAGAGCTACGCCAAATCCGTTAACATACTACTGAAAGCATACATCAAGATAAATTCAAATAAAGAAATCATTCCCCATTTTGCCCCTCATAGGACTTCATTGTTTCCATCCCTGTTTAAAAGTGGTTAAAACAACCATTTTTCACTTGAAACAGGTGGTAGTTTTATATTAGATATTTGATATGAATTCTAAAGCGCCTTATAATTTTGGAAAACAATCACTTTTTCGACACCGAAAATGGAAAACTCAGGAGCTATCAAAAGCGCTACGTTAATTTTTCATGAGGAATCCATCGAAAAAGCTGTATCAAAATAAGACTTAAAATAAAACAAATGTAAAATTTTTGAGATTTCTCATCTCCCTGGTCTGAATTATTTTTTGAACGGAACACCTACATATTGAAATTTCTCCAGGCGAATACGGTTGGAAACATCATCCAATTCAGATAAAAAATACATATTTGTCAGCAAAATATATACGAAACACAACAAACAGCTCTTTTGTCCCTTTTAAAACATGAGTGAGGTCATAATACCAAAAACCAATACCACTTTTCTTTTGTGCCAGGAAACATTGTATTTAAATTGTAAGGATTGGTAAAGCAGATATTATGCTATCACACAGAACAAAGTGTCTACAGACGCCGCCATTATCATACAATATTTCCGACCCAAAATAAAAGTAGAGTTTATTTTAAAAAATGAATATATATTTCTAATATATATAGGCACTGTTTTACAAATAAATGGACCATTATTTCTTACAGAATCGATCATTCTTAAAAAACAAGGTCACAGACAACATTAGACGCGTGCACTGCAGCTGTTGTCTCAAGTGTACCATCTATACAAATATGGTTGATATGAGACATATGACTAAATACCGAAGTTACTGTGAATTTACTTATATTTACATATAAGTAACAGAAACCAACCTTAACCGTAACTAAGGCATGCGTGTGTAAGATGAAAGTCAAGGACATCGTCCGAATTGTAAAATCCAGCCGTCATTAAAAGATGTATCATATATACCAATATAGCTGATGTGGGGCATGTCAGTACACTGGCATTGACTTTAACCATTTTTGATTGTAAGAGCGCTTTACCAGCTTATCATCTGCTTTTAGACGATCTCGTATCCATGGACTAAATAAGATACGGGTGTGACCGCTGCTAGGGGACGTGTGGAACTCATTATGAGGTATGAGCACATCTCATTGTTGAGGGTCTCGTGGTCATGGTAACTTCACGATGAAGAGCAACATGCTTGATTTTACCATTTATTTGTAGAAACTTTGACAAATGTGCAATTACGTCATTAATAAATCAAAGATAAAAGGAAACATGCACACTGGCCGAAAACTACAATCACATACCACAATCCACCAACTCTGAATAGCCGATAGTTAATTCCTAACCGAGTCTCTCAGGTGTAAAATGTAGGTCATAGACATTATCTAATGCAAGCAGTCATCTGTTTCCCCACGATGCATCATGCATACAACATGATTGATGTGGGAAATGTTAGTTAGTGGGAATTAACCATTCTACTAATACGGGCGCCGATGTAAACAACGACGTTCTAGTAGTATCAGATAAGCTCCCATATGAGTGAGTAAAAGTACATTGATACAACTTAGACATTGAAAAAAATGTACCTTGAGCAGCACATGGAAAAGTGAAAGCCTTGAAAAAGACGGCATTTTCCTCAGCTCCTTCAACTTCCACACAACATAGTTTCAATGTAAGAATATCATGTGTATCGAGCACAATAATAAATTTTGATAACACATGTAGACCAAGTTATTTTTTTTTTCGTGAAGATTTGTTGTGTATTGTGACAACTTATCTATTTTTTTTATTATGATAAAAGCGGAAATGTCATCTTGGTAAGGAATGCAATTAACAAAAAATGCACAACACTTGACTTACATGTGGTCGGAAGAGATGAAAAAACGCATGAAATTAATTTGGAGATATTGGTAGCATTTTCGTTCACAGACACCTCATTCAGAACATTTTTCCATATATATTTTACGAAAGGATATGAGTAAATGAACATGAGACCATAACACATTTGTTAACTCCAACTGCAATAATTTTAATGAGCTGTCTGGCCATTGATTTACCCATGGTGAATTTTGACATTGTGCTGCAAACCTCTATGGAGTTACTTGGTGATGAGAGCAAAATAATTTATTCGCGTTGAGCTAACTGTCTTGTAATATACGCCTTTCTAATCATTAATAACATTTAAAAAATTTCCAGTAATTATTAAAGAGAATGAAATCTCACAATATTTACCTGTTTGCATGGCCTGATAGTTGTTGTTGTAGTATCTGATCCGATTCTTCAATTTCTTTTTCTGATGTCTCAATATCTGATAGCTGCAGCTTCTCAGTTATGGAAAAGTGGGAGTTCTGTAATACCTCTATATCATCAGGCAAACCATATGTTAGCTGCCATTGTTCAGTTTTTGATTCAGTAGAGTTTTCGTGTAATTCTGATTCAGTTATATGGTTCTCACTCAGCAGTTGTTGTTTAGGTTCTGATTCAGGAGAGTTTCTATCGTTTTCCAATACTACACTAAATGTTGTTTCCAGTTGCTCAATATCTTCTTCTATAGTACTATTTGATACGTCTAAAAAAGTCCACTCACAATCAGTGTCTGAATCACTAGAAATAGTAATTTCTTCCGTCAGGAAAGCATCGCTATCTGCTGACTGATGCTCATCTTTCTCTGTTTCAGAAATGTATGAAATATATAACGCAGTTTTTTCTCTTTTGTTGTTTTTGACTGTTTTTTCCATTGGATCAGGAATGGACAGAAAAAAAATAATTAGAATAATTCATGTTTTTGCCAACATTCAACAAGGCTTTTAATTTTTAATTACCTTTTTATCGTAATTTCGTGGTGGAATTATTTCTATATTTCTTTGTTACTTTGTGTTTTGAATTTTGGCATTGTCTTTGGATTATTCTGTTTTTTATATATAGAAATATTCAGTTGGCGCAATATGAATAATACGAATATTAATACTCTTTATATTTCGGGACCTTTCCAGTATTTTATCAAAACACAATAAGAAAAGTAAAAATAAAGTCAAACAAAAAAAAAAGACACTGTTTATAAAGAGTAAACTGCAAAAATAGAACAAAGTATCGAGAGCTGCACTTTGGAAGCTGTTGATTACAAGCTAAACATGAGGAGGGAAAATGAATTTTGTCAGTATCTTTACATCGAGACTACAAACAAGTACTTTTTAAAAATGGTAACTTCAGGCTATGATTGAGCTGTGATTAAGCTTCAATTTTAGAAACGAAAATTTTTCTTCGATTAAATGGGACTGCGATGGGTATAAGAATTGCAACATTATACGCCAAACTTTTCATAAGGTATTTGGAACGTCGCATGCTATAGGAAGCGCCATATAAACCATATAGCTGGCTTTGCTTTATCGATGGTATTGAAATGAAATGGACAAAGTAAGATCTAACCTTGATAAATTCACTACCACTGGCTTTTGCTGGTGCCGGTACCAAGTCCGGCTATCCCGAGTTCCTATCGTTATTTATGTTTGTCTCTTGTTTTAATTATTGTTTTTCTGGTGCAGTTTGCTTGTGGATTGTGGCAGGTGATTGTAGTTCCTGGCCATTGTAGGTGTTTGCTGTTTTCCTGTTTTTGTAACTGAATTAATTAATAATCATCACCAGTCAATCAATTTCACTGTAAACATCTCATGAACACGTATACGTTCCTCGATACAACATCTACACTTGACGATGGCAAAATTGATTTTGACTTGCTTTCAACAGATTCACACTCTTTTCTGCACCCTAGTAGTTGTCATTCAATACATTGTATAAATGCGGTACCGTATGACCTTTCAACTCCAGTGCAACGTATTTTCCCACAAGAACAAACACTCAAACAACATCTTGTGATCAGTGTGTCGAAAAAACCCCAAAAGTGTCATGGATTGATAGATCTCAAGAATTGCAATACCGAGGCAAGAAGAGGAGAAATTCTCGTATTCCGTGGATGACTATCCTCTGTCTCAAGTTGCCACACCTCTCTGATATATCCCGCGAATGTATGTCAGTTTTTCATGCGTCACCAAACATGACAACCCACTTACCTGACCCCCCCCCTCCCGCTTTGTCTTCTCGAAGTCCCAAGAATCTGAAAGACATTCTCGGTTAGACCTTCACTACGTTCGGCCGATATAGATCGGTTTTCCACGTGTCGTGAAAGACGTTGTGAATTGTGTAAAAACAGTTCCATGACTGTTATTTTTCAAAGTACAGCTACCGGAGATACCTTCAAAATCTTTGGACAATTATCATGTAAATCGTCCAATGTTATTTATCTCGTTACATGCTTAGTCTGTAAGAACATTATGTCGGCGAGACAGAAAATTCTACCAATCTCTCGCATAAACTTGCGCCGTAATCACATAAATCAGTACCAGGATAACACAATCCATTTTAATACACAGAATCATAACTGTCGACCTATGCAAATAACTAAATACCGGAGTTACTGTAAATTTAATTCTACATATGCGCTTTTCGACAACTTATGTGTCTTTATTGCAGATAAAATCTAAACGTATGGAAGACCACAAACTCAAAGATGTCATTGCAATAAAATAGCTCATGGAATTGAAACCAGAGAAGATCCAAAGAAAGCTTGATCATACATCACGGTTATAGATCAATAAATGTATATAATCCCCGATTAAAAATGCGAAATTTCCTACACGTACCCATTTCTTCCTTTTCCAGGGACAATCAATACTCCTTGCCCTGGTTTTCACTTTCACCATTATCTATTTCTTTTCCTTATTATTATTTTTGGTTCTCCTCCTAATATTTTTCACTGGATGCAAAACGTACATAAATCAGTCATAGCATAAAGTTACAATTTGGTAAGAGTTATTGTTTGTAGAGTCTATGTATAGCTACTGACAAAGGTCTCTTTCCCTCATGTTACATTTGTAATCAACAGCTTCCAGAATGTAGCTCTCAATACTTAGATCTTTAGTAATGAGTATCTGTAAGATGGATGATAATCTGGTGTTTCTTTATTACGAATTAGGATTTCTGATACTTCTGCTACAAAGTGAAAGGTTCAAACATTTTTTTTAATGTGGACAAATTCCCTCTTTGACTCATTGCAGATACGTGATTTTTTATAATGTTATTGGACACACTTTGATATTTCTTCCGAAATTAAGTACAAGAGACATTTTTGTCAAAGGGCCACAATACTGAGGTCATTTTACTCAAAATCAATTGAAAATAAAAACCCTGGTATATTTTCTTCCTAGATATGCTTTAATATATCAAAGATAAGCCATGTATGCTCCTCATGATATCTCCTAACACAACTACAATTTATAATATAAGAGTGACTTATTTTTGTTTTGGGGTGATTTCAATTTGATCGCGTATGAAATGCCAAACAGGGCAGAAATAAATATTTGTACATGTATAGGTTATTGGCGAACTGTATACAAATTTTGATCCAAATCAACAAAGAGCTTGTTTGTGATATACTTTGAAGGACAATAAGTGAACTTGATACACTATATTGGACTATACAAATTAACTACATTACGTGAATGCATATGTTCATCTTCAACAATCCACATGGTTTTCATATAACTTCAAAATATAATAAATAAGAAATGTCTTTTTAATCGTTCGAAATAAGTTTTATGGTTTTGCATCTTTAGTAAACAATCCAAAAATAACCTAGAATTGTCCCTTATTAAAGTATACATATCCCCCGCGAAAGCTTGTTTGAGTTCTCTTTAGATTGGAAAGACAATTGTAGGAGGTGATAAAAATGGCTTATTTTTCTTATACTTTTGTTTACGAAGTCAAAGATTAATATGTAATATTATGCCACCAGTAGCAGTTTACATAAAGCAGTAAATTGTGTGCTTCTGAGAAAAAGATGTGCATTAATTAATTCGGGAAAATTGAAAAGTGGAATCGCAACAAGTGATTATGTGTTTGGGAGAAACCAAACAGAAATATCCCAAACGACCCCACCACCTCATTCCGGGGTTGGAATTATAGCATGATCAAGCAATCAAATAACTTGCTATTCCCGTTTTGAAGTTCTTTTAATTAACTAACTGTGTTTCTGTATATCAGTGCTATCATTACTTTAATCATCTGATGGCATTATATCAGTGCTATCAGTACTTTGATTATTTGATTGAAGACAAAGGCAGTAGAATACCGAAAGAACAAAAGGGTGAAATTTACAAAAATCGAAGTCCTAAGACATGGATAAAACGAGGACACAGAAAACAATGACGTTAGACACAGAAAACAATAATGTTAGACAGATACAAAACACAGAAATAGAAATCACAACATTCAAAACAAAGGCACTCACAGTGTGAACTCCAGTGAAACTGAGAGTGACATCAGGTGCTCCGGAAGGGTGAGCATGTTCTGCTCCGTTAACAGCACCCTGCACACTGTGAGTGAGTCAATCCAGGAAAATGTTAAAGTAAGTGAGAACCGAACCGTCAATCTAAAAGCGAACAATCCAAGAACAATGGCAACACCAGAAACAAAACAGGCAAAAAAAAAAACAAAAACAAAAAAAAAAACAAAAACAAAAACAAAAAACAAAGACAAAAAACAAAACAAAAAAAAAAAAAAGAAAACAGAGACACAACATGGGTACAGCACAGAAAAGAAAAATGAAGACACTCACATACAAAGATGAACAACAAAGTCGGTTGTCAAATCCAGGAAGTCGTGCATCTAGCTGAAAATGTCCACTTTCATTTGGGATACTAACACGTCATATCTTTCAATGATGTTATGATGACGGCCATAGAATTTCTGGAGGGATGAAATTAACATAATAATAACTTTGTTTTGAAGTTGTTGTGTATATATAATTATTCTGTTTGCAGGGTATCGTTAATTTTTGTTTTCGACACGGTTATCTCTAGGACAATTTAAGATTCAAAATTTGTTTACTTAAGAAAAATCTTAACGAGTGTGTTGTACATATTTATATATTAAAAATTAATAAAAGCTTGCAAATCACTACATTTTAAATCAAGATATTGTCACTAGCCCTTCGTGCGTCCGAGAAATCTTCAGGTGACTGAAAAATTGTTTTTACGACGTTATCCTTGGTAACGTTAAATGACCACCAAATTCTCCTTTTATGTCAAGGAACATTGTCTTAAAATATTATAATGATTGATCATCTGGAACTAAAGTTATTGATAAAAAAGTGTCGACAGACGACGTCGACAATGACAGTAACGATGACAATAAAGACGATGACGACAACGACTGCACCACGTCATAATACGACCTCAAATTTTGAGAAGAGGTGTTTACTCAGAACGGATACCCCGTCTAAAGAATTTTGTCCAAAAGATGATTATTTAACACAAACCCTCAAATCCGTAAGGCATTATAACATGCAACCAAAAAAGGAGGGGCATATGTTCAAGGCATATTAGAACTCTCTGCAAAGTTTCAGACCTACTTGTTTAAAGATGTGAGAGGAGTTGAGTAAGAATATTGTCAAAGCCTTCGACATAAAAGACGTCCGGATATACATATAAAAATGTTCTGCAAAGTGTCACACCTATTGGGTAAAAGATGTGAGAGAATTTGATTAGGCAAAATGTCTAAACACTGGACAAAAACATAAGATAATAGAAATTATCTGTAAAACTGGCAATAATAAAAAACAAAAAAAAATAAAAATTAAGAGGTTTACATGCTCAAAGTATACTTAAACACAGTGTAAAGTTTCACTCCTTTTGGTGAAAAACCGTGAAAAGAGTTCATGTCCCAAAATGGGTACCCTGAATACTGTCGAAAATGACCAAGTTCAACTTTCTGTAAAAATCAAGAAAGGGGTGTAAAATTAAGCCAAAATATGGAGAACATAAATTCAATGTATACTAAAATACTGTAAAAGTTTCAGACCTATTTACGAAAAACATGAGTAAGACGTTGACTACACTAAATGGGTACCATGTATATTGAGTATTGTCAAAAAACGACTAGATTCAGCTATCTGTAAAATCAAGAAAACAATTTTAATATTCAACTAAAACAAAAAAATGCGAGCAAAGCTCACTATAAATACCCTCCACTAGCTATTTGATTTAAGAAAAAAGGCAAATCAAATTAAATTTCAAAATAGCTGGTGTACAATGCCAATATGCACTGATCATTCTATGAAAGTTTCTGAAAATTCTGTGAAAGTTTCATTGAATTTCAGTCAGTGGTCCCAGAGGAGTTGTCACCCCGATGTCTGTAGCCCTATGAACGGCTCCCCATTTGATTCAAGAAATTAAAAAAAAATCAAATAAATCAAATTTCGAAATAGTCGGAGCACAATGAAAATAGGAACTGAACATTCTGTGAAAGTTTCATTGAATTTCACTCATTGTTCTAGAAAGAGTTGTCGCAACAAAGTGTATATCCCTATGGCGGATAGAATAACGAATGAAGGAATGAACACACGTACAGGCACCATCATCACTATAAAGCGCCTCGATAAAGCGGGTATAAATATAGGTACATATGTTTAATGTATATTAAAACGTTGTGCAAAGTTTCTGCTCTCTTGGTACAAAACTGTGAGAATAGTGGATAACACAAAATGAGTACCCTGCCAATAGAATATTGACGCCAAATGAGTTCAACTATCCGTTAAATTAACATAATTCAAGAAATGCAACCATAATAAAAGGAGCACATGTTAAATGCATACTGAAACTCCTTACAAAGTTCAAGGTCTCTCGGTAAAAACCTGCAGGAAGAGTAGATTACCCAAAATAAGTACCTATGTGCGGAAAAACAGAATGACAAATATAGATAAGTACCACAAGAGAGCTTTATTTCCATTATTCTATTTAAAGAAGGTTTGGATTTCAATATGGTATGGATAAAATCGAAAAAGCAAGCATCCAAACACTTAGCTTAAAAGATAATTTAAGGTCAGTCAAGACTGAAAAAAATGTGCAGGTATTTGTGACTTTTTCTTATTATTCCTAAAGGTCATTTATTTGATCTACTTCAACACTCACAATGTCTTCAAATTTTTAGATCCGAAAATAAGTTGTGGATATGTACGTTCAGACCAAAATGGATTCCATAAGAGGGAGTTGCTTATTCTATAGCTCACATTTTTTTATCGTTCATGTTTTACCACATGGTCAATGATTTGACATGTTCGCATTTTTTTATGAATGACATGCTTGGGCATAACAAAAGAATAGAAAGGTGTACAAGCATAACTGGATATGCTCTGGAGAACACTTATGTTAAACATGTATGTTGTGGGGAAATTGACCCGTTTCAGCGGCAGGACATATGTGTGAGTTTTTCAAATAAACGATAGCCGGTAGTAGGAAATTTGAAAAAAGCTTGTTGTCTGTTTTTTTTTTTTTTTTTAATTGCTTTTCTTGTGCAATTCCCGGGAAGATTGTGGCATGTGATTGTTATTTTCGGCCATTGTAGGTGTTTCCGATTATCTTCTCCAAATTAATTGTGTTCCTTTGAATATCAATTCCTCCCTTTGTGTATAGTTCATTTACGTCCTTAAGTGGTTTTAGAAAAGCTCCAATGCGGTACATTTGCGACAAGACGGACAGACAGATTTTAATATACACATTAAACTTTGTTGATGGAGTTTAATAAGATGCATTCAAAGGAAGAGTTTTGAAATTTGGTTTTAAGGATGAGAATATTGCGTTAAATCAAAAACGAAACACTAAGTTTGTAGCCTTACCACTTCCATTTTTCTTTAGTAGATCTTTCGATTTCTCTTTTTTATCCTCCGTCAGTTTTTGGGAGGTAGCCTTTGAAGTAAAATTTTCTGTATATATATCATCTTGGAAGGACTCTAAATTTGAAACAAGCAAACTTCCACCCTCCTGTCCATTTCTTTGTGCACCTATCCTACTGACAGCCTGAAATATAAAACAACAAACTGTATCAAATTAATGATGGATACTGTATTCTGCCCAGAATGTTTTTTTAAAGAAAATGAGCATGCTCGCATGTTCGCCGCAAACCTCAATAGTCTGACATGTTGCAGATTCATTTGTTTGTTTTTTTGTTTTGTTTTGTTTTGTTTTTGTTTTTTGTTTTTTTGGAATGCATACATATTAACTCTATAGTTCTGTCATTTTGTTGACAATACAACATCATTTTAAATGTTGCAGGAAGACAGTAACCATTGCCAGAAACATGACACATTTTCATTCATCAATGTTTGTGCACGAAAAACGGAGAACGCAGATACACTTATTAAGTGGTAGGGAAAGACAAAACATATTTTTTGAAGAACCGCACTGAGTCAAACAAGAAGTACACGGAGAATGATATTATCAAGATTTTGGAATTTTAAATACATAATATTTTTGTCGAATTTGGAGGCCGTGATTTTCAACAGACAATATATATCCCCATGAGAACTAATTGCGCCCCACTTTTAGCTGATCTCTTTCTTTTCTTTTATTAGACAAAGTTTTTACAAGGGCTTAAACAAAAAAACAAAAACAAAAACATTTAACCCAGTCCTTTTATTTCAGCTTCCGCTACATAGACGATGTACTTTCTCTTAATAATCCAAAATTCAAGGAATACTTACACCAGATCTATCCGAATGATCTTGAAATTAAAGAGACTGCTGATACACCTACTTCAGCTTCATACTTAGATCTTTTAATATACATTGACGAAGATGGGCGTTTGAAATCTAAGCTATATGACAAACGTGATGATTTTAACTTCCCAAATGTGAACTTTCCCTTTCTGAGCAGCAATATACCTACCTCTCCAGCCTATGGAGTGTACAGTTCACAGTTGATTCGTTACTGTCGAGCATGTAGTTTATACAGGGATTTTTACTTCGCCTCAACGAAGTTGAGGGGGACTATTGGAGTAACCCGGCGTCCGCATCTAAGTCTGCGTCTACGTCCGCGTCCGTGTCCGCGTCTTCGTCCACATTTGGGTGTATATCTCGGCAACTATGCATGGTAGGATCATCAAACTTTACATGCAGGTGCATCTTGTGTTGACTCATAGCCTCTCAGAAAATTGGGCCTCTTTGACCTATATTTTCCGCATGAATGACTTACATTCAAGTTTACGTCCGAGTTCAGATCGCAGTCACTATGCATGGTAGGATCATGAAACCTTGCATATGCATGCATCTCTAATGGTAGGTAAGCATCCAGGCAAAATTAGGTCACTTGGACCTATATTTTTCGCTTGAACGACTTACATTCAAGTTAACGTCCGAGTTCAGATATCAGTCACTATACATGGTAGGATAATTTATCCTTGCATATGCATGCATCTCTGATGGTATGTCAACATCCAGGCAAAATTAGGTCACTTTGACCTATATATTTCGCTTGAACGACTTACATCCAAACTTACTGAAGAGTTTAGATCTGGGCCACTATACATGTTAGGAACACGGTAACTTGCATATACATGCATCTCTAATGGTAAGTCAGCATCCAGGCAAAATAAGGGTTACTTTGACAAAGTGCCGTAACGAGTTGATTACCTATGTTTTAATAGAGCAAAAACACTGTCCCAAAACTGCTGTGTCAGGGATTTGTTACTTTCATCCTTTCAGAAATTCCATTGCCGTCACCATGACATCATTGACATATATGACGTGTCTGTGTCTCAAATGAAAACGGACATTTTCAGCTAGATTTCACGCCTTCGCGGATTTAACATAACAGGATTTGACTCAACCCTGGATGGACTCACTGATAGTGTGACGGGTGCCGCTAGCGGAGCAGGACATGCTTACTTTTCCGGAGCTCCTGATATCACTCTCGGTTTTCATGGGAGTTCACACTGTGAGTGCCTCAGTTCTAAATGTTATCTTTTTATTTCCGTGCATTGTAGCTGTCTCACGTCTTTATTTTGTCTTTGTTTTTCTCTGTTGCCGTTTTTGTCATGTCTTAGGACTTCGATATTTGTAGTCATCGCTTCCTTCCTTCGGTATTCTACTGCCGTTGTTTTTTTATTTACTGCACCAGTTATTAATTCTATACCTACTTGCCCCTGTCTATTCTGTTCGGTAATTTTATTATTACCCTCATTTCATCTGATATATTGAGAAGATTTTACAGCATATAAAGAATGCCATCTGGATTGCAATGTGAATATGTGTCGAAGACAAATATTTATTTTTAATTGATCGTTTTAAATTATTTACCACTATACATGTAATTAATATTTTTTTTCTGCTTCTTCATTTTATTTTAATACAACTCTTTGATTGGTTTGTTCTTTTATTCTTCAATCCTAATTCTCATAAGTTCTGATCAATTTGCTAGTTCCTGCAAAAAGCCTGTTTGTCATAAGACGGGATTTATAAGCAATTTTCATCGAGCAATTCTTACCCATTTCTAATTTTTTTTTACTTCTTATAAGGTCAGTAACTAACTTTTCTTTGTCTTTAACGCTGACTTATTTCATCTTTGGAATACATCTCTAAGAGACTTATATTTGAATAAATTTGAGGGATAATGACGAGTGGGATAAAGAAAGGTATTTTATTTTACTAAAATAAGACAATGCAAGAGAAATAAAAACTGAAATAAATTAGATTAAGCTATGTTGAGTATTGTGCATATTTTTCTTTTATTGTAGAGTCAATGGTCCTTTAATTTTTTTATTGTAATATGCTGTATTTTTGTAATATTTTATTTATTTGTGTTACCAGTATTACATTTCATAACAGTATAAGACAAGAAACATGTATAAGAGGGTAAAGGCTCCCTTTTTGGACTCGAGACTCCGGCTTTATTTTTGCCGCTTGAGTCCATAGACTCCACGGACTCAAAAGGCATATCATTTTGGATTTGTACTTCACATTTCAAATAATAATCAAATAATAAAAAAATGGACTCTGGACATCATCTCAAATTTTGGTTGTGCTTTGGATTCGAGATGGTAAGGGTTATACTCTCGTATAAGACAAGAGATACAGAGTTGTTGGTGTAATATGAAATTGTGTCTTACTTTTGTATAAAAAACATGTTATATGGTGAATAAAAGGATATGGAGTAAATTCACATGAGACATAGTCTCTACAAATACATGGTAAAAACAAGCCAAGGAACAACGCTTTTATTGTTGTTCTTCATCTTGAAGTCACCATGAAGCCTTCAACAATGAGCTTTGCTCATACCTCATAGTAAGTCCAAGACGGCCCCTAGCACCGGTTTAAGCGGAATTCTTTGCTAATTGTCGAGCAAAGCTACATCCATGTCTTCATTAGTCGTGGGTGCGAGATTGTCAACAAACATCAATTAAACTGGCAAAGTGCTCTTACAATCACTGTTATCCTTTGCCCGACAAAAGCACCAGTGTCTTAAGCTAGTGGACGATTACAATATATAGACAAACACAGGGCACTCATCAAGTCGAATGTAAGAAAACTTGGCGTTATAAAATAGCGAGATGTGGGCACATAAAATAGGTGGTCAGGATTGCATTTCGAAATTACATAAATAAATGCCAAAATTTGAAAGTATGAAAAGTATATCCATATGAGAAATTCTCTCACACACAAGTACACCATAACTGAAAAGTGTAGAGAGCATAAATCTCTCGCACGGGGAAACTTTTTACGGACTCAACACTTCAGGAGAGACAAACTCCAGTCGAAAATGGTGACTAAAAGGATATGGAGTAAATAAGAAAAAGAAGGGAAACGGGGAATGTGTCAAAGAGACAACGACCCTAAGGGGAGCAATAACAACTCAAAGCCACCATAAGATCTTCAATGAACGGTGAGGAAACCCCACACCCAACGGTAGGTCGGAGTTGGCCCCTAAATAAAAGAGTAATCAAGTTCAGCGAAATAAGCATCTTCCTAGACTCCGATAGACATAAAGTGAACTAACTAGAAAACAGACAAGACACACAAAGGCTTAATAAATTTCCTGACTTAGGACAGGCGCAAACCTGCTGCGGCGGGGTTAAACTAGTTTTATTGGGCCAAAACCTTCCCCCTATAGCCAATGTGATAAATAAAAAAACAATCGTAACAACAGTAAAATTCAGTTGACAACAGGACTGATGCACATATGTATTTTTCTCTTTTTCTTTAGTTTCTTATAGTAATTTTAAAATATTTTTATCATTCTCCGTTTCATAGAAATCATAGTTTTAACACAAGTATAATTTGTTAACATCATTCTTCTCTATATATCATTGTAATTTTTCACATTGAAAATTTCAATCTGGGTTCAAATTGAGAATACTTTCAAATCCAAGACCACAAAAATATTTGAAAATTATCTTTAGAAACTGCAGACATTACTGAGTTTAACAGTTAAAATTTCATTAAAATCAGACAAAAAATGATTCTAGGACAATTTTTTTGAAAAAAAAACATAGTTCTATATGAAATAACGCTACGTTACGACGTTAATTTATTATAATATGATCGTATGAATAATTTCTACGCAGGAACGCGTCGTTATGACAAAGCATTATGGGAATTAGGAAATATTGTGACTGATTATTATAAGGACAAAATTAGTGCTGAGGATTATAATGTAATTTCTTGTTTTAAGATGTGCTTTGCAATATTCTTTAATTGAGTTTAAAGCAGTGATATAAACAGTGTCAATTTTAAGAAAAAAAAACTTATTCGAGTACATTAGTGTAATATGAATTTGATCACATAATGGTTTTCAATAACAAAATTTTAATTTTTACAACAAATATAGAATTGTGGACAAAGTATTAAGCCAGAGAGTTGTTAATCGAATATCTTTATGCATATAATTTTAGGAAAAGTACTAAACATGTAAAATGAATGAAAAAAGAGGGTGAAGACAAAGGGGACGAGAATCCAGAATATTTTCATTACGACCTAACCATATCTCAGTGTTTCTTCATACAACCAGTTGTCTTTGATATTCATTGAAACGTTTTAAAATTTATTTCTTTCCATTTTCGATTTTCGAAATTTGATCTCAAAAGTTAGGGATGAATCTATTATGAAACTATGTTTTGATTTTCAAATAAATTCGGGAGAATTTCCACCAATTCCTCCATTTAGGAGGCTGCTATCTAATATTCATTAAATTTACCTCTGAAAGATCATCCCAAATATAAGCAAACCCAAAGCTGTTAATAGTGCTGTCTAAATGTGCCAATCGGCTCCTGTAGTATTTTATTCTTGCCAAATCGGCCCCAAGGCTCTTGTCACTAGGTGGTGGTAGACTGTCATAATCACCTGACTGCGGTGCAATCGAAGTCAGATGACGGAACAAGGAAATCATCAGTGTAAGATCAAATTCTGTAGATACAGCAGACGATCCTTTAAACCAAACAACCCATAAAATAAACATTAATACATTGTACCTGTAAACAAATATTGTTGTTCTAAAACACAACTTTTTATCTAAGTCTGAAGCTATAGTTGTTGTTCCAACACAAAACAAAGTTAAACTTCAAAGACTGAAGATACAACTATTTTTTCTGTAAAACAAACCATTTATTCAACATCAAAGACGAAGATATACATATATCGGTAAAACAAACTATCAGTGCAACATCAAACTCTGCATGTCGATATATCATTCCATTTAAAATGAGAATTAATCCCTTAACATGATTAGTTAATACTACACTTTTTCACGTGCAAGTATATATAACTTAAGGTAGTACGGGAGTTTAAAATTGCGCATCATTCTTGCGCATGTGACTTAAAATGGAATTTACTATGGGAACGTTGCCGAAACCATTTTCAATGTCTTATAATAATTAAATTTGATGAAATATGCCACTTTTATTAAGTAACCATGCAAAATATTGAACCTTTCAGCTAACTCCTGTTCTATTAAGGGGAGATAATTTGTATAGAAATAATAGGAAAAAATGAGTTTTTTTGCGATTTATTCAAAAATAAGTTCGGTGACCCCCAATTTTTTTTCGTGGAAATTGAAGGACAGTATATAAGCTATTAATTTACCAAGTTTTAAAAAAATCTATCTGATGTAACTAAAATAAGTTAAAATTTTGTTAAAATTCGCTAATTTTCCCTATTATTTCAACCAAAATAACAAATTTTTACATTTCATATTTCATTCTTATATGGCCGGTGACCCCTTATTTTTATTTTATTTTTTGTATGCTCTAATAACAAAGGGTAAATCATGAAAAAATAAGAAAACTCTATCTCACAGAATTTAAGACCCCCGTACCACCTTAATGCCGCGGTTACTGTGAATTTGTATCCTACATATGCACATTACGACAACTTATGTCTCTTCAGTGGAGATAAAACTAAACGTTTGGAAAACCATAAATTCAAAGATGTTAAAAACTGATAGAGAACAAATATCCAATATGATCTAAATGTAAAGCCAAACCAGCTAAGGACAGAGCTTTGCATGAGGGAGATATTCCTTAGTTTTCAACAAATTTTACAAAAAATTAGATATTGCAAGGTTCGAGATAGTATAGACTTTCGGGTCAGCAACGAAAGACTGACTACTGGGCTGGGGAATACCCTCGGGGACTAACAGTCCACCAGCAGAGGCATCTACCCATTGGAAACAAATAACTTAATACCGAAATTACTGTGAATTCATATTCTGCATACGCGCATTTCGACAACTTATGTCTCTTCAGTGCAGATAAAATCTAAACGTTTGGAAAACCATAAATTCAAAAATGTTAAAAACTGATAGAGAACAAATAACATGTAAGGCCAAAATAAGCTAAGGGCAGAGCTTTGCATGAGGGAGATACTCCTTAGTTTTCAACAAAATTT
Organism: Modiolus philippinarum; assembly: GCA_002080025.1. Taxonomy (NCBI): domain Eukaryota; kingdom Metazoa; phylum Mollusca; class Bivalvia; order Mytilida; family Modiolidae; genus Modiolus; species Modiolus philippinarum. Next base: position 170,848 of record MJUU01054628.1, on the reverse strand, counting down.
ACAAAAAGTAAGTTATTGCAAGATTCCAAATAGTATCGGATCGGCTTTCGGGTCAACACCGAAGTACTGACTACTGGGCTGGTGAATACCCTCGGGGACTAACAGTCAACCAGCAGAGGCATCGACCCAGTGGTAAGAAATAACTAAATACCGAAGTTACTGTGAATTTATATTCTGCATATACGCATTTCGACAACTTTTGTCTCTTCAGTGCAGATAAAATGTAAACGTTTGGAAAACCATAAATTTGATGCTTGATATTCCTGAATTTAGTCACATATTCCTATGCATTTTTTTAAAACATATATTGAAACAAAATTAATTTTTGATAGTCAAAAAATCGGATTATTTTCCCTGTGTCAGTGAATTTTGTGTATATGAAGTTAATTGCAACTAGAAAAAACTGTTGGAACGTTAACTGATATATATACCCTCTCCAACTATTTACTTCCAGAAATTAGAAATCAGTGAAATCATATTTGAAAATAGGAAGTGCAAATCTACATAATATGTCACAAAGACTACGTTAAGAGTTTCTGAAAAATGAAAGTGAGAAACGAACCGTCAATCAGAAGAAAATCTATTCAGTGCTTGATTATTTGCCACATAAGCATGCGTAAACAAAATAGATGAACGGCGTGTGCATCAAAAAGACAAAAAAGGACACTCCGAAAGCGACAATATAAGTACCAGATAGACATTGAAATATAAATCATATCATAACGTGATTGCTACCTGCTCGATTTGTTTTCTTTATGAGTTTGTTTGTAACTATATCTCCTGTCACAAAAATACTAAAATTATAGCTCACCGTGGGATTTTTTTTAATGAGCACCCAATGTCATTCTCAGTGTCATGGGAGTTCACACTATGAGTGCCTTAGTTTTGAATGTTGTGTTTTTTTTTTTATTTCTATGCATTGTAGCTGTCTAGCGTCATTGTTTTCTGTGTTCTCGTTTTCCCATGTCTTTGGACTTCGATTTTTTTAAAATACCACTCCTTTGTTCCTTCGGTATGCTACTGCCGTTGTTTAGAGCATCAAATAAATTGTTCACGCTGTAGTTTTGTTTCAACTTATTATGCTTTCAGATTTGGCATTGTACTATGAAATAAGTAGAATTTGAAAAGTGTTTTCTTTGAATCTTTAACTTTTTACCGCCAAACATGAACTAAGTGTATTGCTTGCTGCGCATACGTGTCTATACCTCGGTCTTTGAATTCTTTAATAGCGGCAGTATAATGTAATTGCGTAACAGCAAAATAATGGGCACTTAAATCATGTATTAGTTTGAAAACCGTCATGTTACTTAATACAATTTTTTTTAAGAATTACCAATTAACAACATGTTTCTTTTGGTTCCAATGTGCAGTGGTGGAGTTACCCAATTGCTGATTCAGGCCAAGTTTGGTTATACTTGGCTAAGAAGTTTCTGAGAAGAGTTTTGAAATCATTGACAGATGAAATAAAAGGGACAACAGGAAACAACAAACACCTATGTGATGGACAACGGAGGGACAGACCACGAACACAAAGTGATTATAAACGTTCAAATGGTCATCTGATAAGCTAATAAAACATTTTACTTTATGTATCAATTTAAGACATATCTGTTGTTTTGACATGTAAAATAGACAATTGAATTTGTAAATCTTAGCCAAAAGAATATCTAAATCTCAAATTCTTGTCCGTAATGAAACAAGTAACATGTTGTGGCATTTAATTACCACCCAAGAGATTATAATATTTATACATTATTTCCTTTTGATCTATATTTAACCGGTTTTCACTTACTACGACGTATTAGCAAATCTCCCTTTTTTAAGCTTCATGGTGACTTAAGATGAGGACAACATTGCAAGCGTTATTCCGTTGATACTTTACTTTTAACAATGTTTTTCTAGAGACATTGTTTTCATGTGCATTTATTCGATATCCTTTTATTGTTTAATTCGGTCACTAATGTGTCTTACCAGAAGGAAAAAGTAACTTCCACTGTGTAGCTGTCAGTACCCTATTCTGTTTTAACTCGACCAACGTGGATAGGTTTGTTTTGATGACATAATCAAGATCTAGGGGAGAAAACACCTGATCAAAGCGATATCGTACAGCCTCTTTAGCAACTTTGTGAACAAGATGAGAAAAACGCAGATAATTCGATTCTTCAAATGATAAGTGGTTTGGCATCCTGAAAAAAATTTGAGCACTATTAACAATTTAAGTAATGAGACTTGAAATTTTTTAGTTATTATATGTCAATCAGGTTATATAGCATGACATATCCTGGATGTTTTGGTATGTTTCCTGATGCGAAGTCTTTCATTGCTTATAAAAGTCAAAACAGCCGTTAAGGTATGGATTTGCAAGTGTTTCTCCGCATTCAGACAAAAAATAGAATACATATTCCTTACTAAGGACGAGGAGGCAGCTTTTGGACTAAAGGATGATATGCCCTACTCAATGTTAAAGAGACATGTGTATCTGTTAGACACATATCATACTCATTGAAGTTTCATCAAGATACAAGTTGAAGCAATCCAAAGTCGTTCAAGTTAAACAATTTGTAAAAACGTATAAAAGTAAAATTTTCCACATGTAGAACTTTGATATAATATACAATGTAAGTAAAAATTACATGAAAAATAAAATGTGAAAGCAATTTCCAGATCAACCCATTTATTCTCTAAGAGAAATTCTACAAACAAGTTTAGACACATATGTGTCACGCCTGAATATTGACATCGATTCATTTTCAGATGGGCATATATCCACTAAGATTTAACATCAAACCTCATATCGTAAATCTAGGTATAACAATAGTTGTGAAATGGACATAAAGGTAACAAAAAAAATCAAGATAAATGAAAAAAGGTCAGGACTAGGCATTGGTAACAACAAGGGCAATCCAACCTACAAAGCTACTACTCTGTCTAAGGAAGAGGTATTACAGAACCATAAATCTGTTTTGCTTTCCTTTGGCATTTCAACCAAAGATGAAGAAATTAACTTCCCTTTCTTGTACTTGGTACCAAAATTACAATTCATCGTTGGATCTGCAAAATATTCTCCAAAACATATTTCTAAGCTTTTAACCTCCATTTTGACAGCCGTTAAAGAGAGCCTTCAACAATACTGTGATACTAGATTTTCAAGAAGAGATGTAAATGAAATATGGATATTAAAGAAATACTCTAAAGATCTGCTTCACATCCCAAAATCAAGATCTTTATCACACTGTAAACATTAAAGCTTTTGACTTATCTACACTTTATACTACCATTCCTCATGAACAATAGAAATCTCGGCTGAAAGATATAATTCATTGATGTTTCTCACGTAAGAACGTAAGAATGGATAACGAAGGTATAAAAACTTTGTTAAAGTATACAAGAACAAGCATACTTTATGAAAAAATACACAGAGTAAGAAGTAATTAAAATGTTAGAGTGTCTTGTCCAATTTGAGTACTTGTTTTTCATCAGACCATTGGAATTTCAATAGGCACAAATTGTGCACCTCTTCTAAGCGATCTGTTTCTCCCCTATCATAAGGCTGAATTCATGGAAGAGTTTCTTCTAAATAAAGACCAAAATCTGGCCAAGTCCTTTAATTTCAGTTTCTATTATATGGATGATATATTATCACTAAACAACCCTCGCTTTGGTGATTTCCTTCATCTTATCTATCGAAAAGAGCTCGAAAATAAGGATACTACAGATACCTCCTCATAAACTTCGTTCCTCTTCCTTCATCTTGAAACTGACAACAGAGGTACAGTACAAACTATGCTGTCTGACAATTGCGATAAATTCACTTATCCAATAGACAACTTCCCCTCTCTCAAGAAAAACACGTATAAGAAAAAGGAAAAAGTAGACAACGATAAGAACTCTAGACAGCGGGACTTGGTACCGGCACTAGCAAAAGTCAGCGGTTAAACCGGTTTATGGGTACTCAAACCTCCCCTTAAGCAAGGATATGTAACCAAAAACTTACGGTCATCACTACAGAAGTTTTACGGTCGACATTTCGATCTTGTGGATTGCTATAAGATAACTGTTTCCCGGATGACAACAGATCTTTCCCTTTACAACTAAACTTTGTTTTTCCTCTATCGGATTTGACTTAAGTATCGGAGTTGACATGTTTAACACGGCGGGGGTCTTATAGGAATCAGCAGATACTTATTCTACCGGTTCATCTGATCTCAACCATGGTTTTTATTGGGTCCGTGTTGTTCATCTGTATGTGGGTTTTTCTTTCCATTTTTCCCTTTTTTCCTCGTACACATTTGGTGTCCTCGTTTCTTAGTGTTCCCGATGTTGCCATTGTCCATGGATGGTTAGTTAGTTGTTTTAACAGATGTAAGACTGACATGTACACACAAGATATAACAAACCTAATATGGACAGTCTAGGTGTTACAATTGATGAGAAATTGACAGAAATGTAAACATGAGGCTGACTTGCCTCCCTATTCCTTTGCCTTCTGGTAACATCAAAATCATAACGTACCTAAATTACATAAATGTCCTCACAAACAGAGATTCATTGCTGGGTCTGCCAAATGCAGTACAAAACCCTTTGTTTACTTCATTACTTACTGTAGTCAAAAGATGGCCTCAAGATATATAGGGATAAGTATACTCAACAAGTGCAGTGAATCAGATGGGGATTCTCAAAACACTCAAAAAACTTATTCTCATTTCCTGTTATCCATTTTTTAACATTTATTAGAATATCTATCTTCAACTGAACGCAACCGCTGCAACAGTGTCAGTCAAAACATTTGATTTTTCTACTCTCTATAATACTCTTCAACACGATAAACTAAAGTCTTAATACACCAGTCTTTCTTTACTAAGTAGGATAAGAGACGATATTCATACTTAGTGATAGGTAAATATGGGGCCTATTTTGTTAAACATCACACAAAAAGTATACAGATGAGGACGTCATTGCAATGCTGGAATTCTTGATTGATAACATATTTGTAGAATTTTGAGGACAAGTTTTCCAGCAGACAATAGGGGTACCTAAGGGGCTAATTGTGCATCACTTTTAGCAGATTTTTTTCTTTATTCGTATGAAGCCAGGTTCATACAAGGGCTAGTTAAAAAAAATGATAAGCTAGCCAAATCCTCTAATTTCAGTTTCCGTTATATAGATGATGTTATTTCATTGAAGAGTCCTCAATTTAAGGATAACCTTCATCTTATATCCCCAAATGAACTCGAAATTAAAGAGACCACTGATACACCATCATCAGCATCACACCTGGACCTACACCTCTACACTGACCACACTTATGTCTGAAAACAAAACTTTACGACAAGCTTGATGATTTCGACTTTCCAATAGAGAACTTCCCGTTTTTGAGCAGTAATATTCCCAAATCTATGGTATGTGGTGTGTATATTTCACAACTCATTCACTATTGCCGTGTCTGTAGTTTGTACAGCGATCTTGTCAACAGAGCCAAATTGCTGATTCAAAAACTTCTACATCAAGGGTATGTTCAGTCACTGTTACAATTGTCAATACAGAGGTTTTACGTTCGTTACCACGATTTGACAGACCTTTATAATATTTCTATTTCACAAATGCGAACAGTTATCTTTGGGTAGATCCGGAGTTTGTTACCGGACTGACTAACACCGATTGTGACAAAACCGGAGTTTTCACTGGCAGTGTGACAGGTGCAACGCGTAGAGCAGATCATGATTACTCTTCCGGAACACCTGATGACACTCTCCGTTTTTCAGTGAGAGTTCCCGATGTCAGTGCTTTTGTTGTCTATGTTGTCTTGTATATCAAACTGTTACTCTTTAGTTTAGTTTCGTCGATTATGTTTGTAGTAAAGATTTGTCCTTGTAATTGTCTGAAACTTAAGAGGTACACGAATGCTTTTCAAACTTTCACCTTGGTGCTGTTTTTTGATTGGAGATGACACGTGCACCATGGAATCTAATTGGTTTTGTCTACGGGTTACAAAAGACATTTACCAATTAGCAGCCAAATAGATATTTCAACATCATATTTTAACTGGCTGTGTGACGGTTGCCATGCGTGGAGCTGATCATGCCTTCCCTTCCAGAGCATCTGATGATACCTCAGTTTTTGTAGGGGTTCACACTGCTAGTGCTTTAGTTGTGTGGCGTTCTTGTTCGTTTTTGTTTATTTGTTTTGTCTTTGTCATACTTTCTCAATTCGTTTTGGATGTGAATGGCCGTCATTTTTTATTTATGATTTATAGAATTTCCCCTTTCCTCGTTTCTGCCTCGGTATTCGTTTTCCGATGTATGCAATCAATATGTTTTAAATTGTTTAAGAGGATCGCCCAAAAATTATTGTGACCAAGTTTGGTTCCAATAGGCTCAGTGGTTTCAGAGGAAGAGATATTTGAATATATTGACCATAGGTCCATTGTTAAACTACATACACTTGTATTTTCCCTATATATTCCATAAAAAAACTTCATTTTTCAAAAATTAATTGTAAGGTCAAATCTAATCAGATTTCAATAAAAATCTCACTGATAATTTCAGAATCCTGTGAAGTTTACTTGTTTATTTCAGTGTTATTTCTGAATCGTAAATTCAAAGAATAGATTATTCACTCCAGCCTATGGAGTGTACATTTCACAGTTGATTCGTTACTGTCGAGCTTGTAGTTTGTACAGTGATTTTTTGAACAGAGCAAAAACACTGTCCCAAAAGCTGCTTAGTCAGGGATTTGTTCAACCTTTGTTAAGTTCATCCCTCAAGAAATTCTATGGCCGTCACCATAGCATCATTGAAAGATATGACGTGTCAGTATCCCAAATGAAAGTGGACATTTTCAGCTAGATTCACGTCTTCCCGGATTTGACTACTGACTTTGACATTTTCCCGGATTGAATCACTCACAGTGTGACGGGTGCTGTTAACAGAGCAGGACATGCTTACCCTTCCGGAGCACCTGATGTCACTCTCAGTTTCACTGGAGTTCACACTGTGAGTGCCTTTGTTCTGAATGTTGTGGTTTCTGGTTCTGTGCTTTGTGTCTGTCTGGCGTCATTGTTTTTGTGTCTAACGTCATTGTTTTCTGTGTTCTCGTTTTTGCCCTGTCTTTGGACTTCGATTTTTGTGAATGTCACCCCTTTGTTCCTTCGGTATTCCGAAAGGAAGTGAAAAATTGACGTCACAATTCTATTTGCATGAATTAGGGAATTAAGGACATATATTTTACACTTCATGTTTAAATCAATGATTATCTAAAACTGCATGTAAGAAAATTATGTCCAAATAAATAATTAAACTTCACAAGATTCTGAGTTTAATAGTTATCTTTTTATTTTTTATTTATTTTTTTAAATTAGGTAATTTTTTTATTTAAATCTGTAAGTTCCAAAACATAAAGTACCAGCTCCTTATCCCGGCCTCGTTACTGTTAGTTTGAAGAATAAATAGCTTTTGTTAGTATTGGTAAGTAAGTATAATAACTAGAGTAAAAAAGTATTAAATAACTATGGGACCTATATATTGCATCATTTATAATTACAAAATGTTGAATACTTATTAAATGTGTATGTGCTATACGAATAACATAATTGATATATACATTTTCTGAAAAGTAAGATGGTAATGCATAGCAAGACTGGAATATATATTTTATTTGTATAAAAACAACTTATCTCTGAGGGTGACAGAGATGGTGAAATTGGAATGAATAAATAATTTCTATTACTTTTAATATGGATACATTTCGCTTTTTAAAAAATAATTTTTAATTACAATGTTTACATTTTGAAATTGCAGAGAGAAAGAGTCTTTTCACATATCAAAGACCACATCCAACTGCAAATATTATTTACAAAGAGAAACAAAACAATAATAATAATCTGGGACACACATCGCACTGTCCAAATTGTAGTGTGTCCCAAAAATCATTCAAATAAAGTTATGATCTGACCCACCCATTCATGCACTCTAATCTCTTTCACTCATTTATTCCCTTTCCAATATACCTTTGAAATATCATGTTACTAGTTTAATATTAGGGACCAGGGGTTTCAGCAAATATCTGCCTTAAGAATCTATTTATTTTGGTATAAAATGTTTTTTTTCTATTAAAAGATTTGTTTTTAAATAATGTTGAAGGCCTGTAATATTAATTTGGTTTCTGGACAGCTTTGTCCTATATATGTAGAATTTGTAGAGCCAATATATTAAATTTTTGAGATTGTTTGTTTCTTGACTGTCGAGCAACCCAAATAAAGCAGTTTCTAAATTTATTGGGACTATTACTTCTGTATTTTCAAAAATTCATTTAGTGAAGTCTAATTGATTTGTCTGATCACATGCACAAATATATGCTCAATTGTTTCAACTTGAAATGAGCAAAAGCTGCATTTATCACTTTATCTTATACTTATACTAAACAAAAAAATGAATTGTACCTGAAATTCTGTGTATTATTCTATACTTTAACCATTGCAATTTAGAGCTATTTGTTGTCTTGAGTGGTAAGGTATGTTATAATTTTTTATTCAATATTTCAGGCCATTGTTTTTCACAATTAAGGGTGATAATGTGGCTGATTAACACATTATACACATCTTTTGATTACTTAGGAGACCTAAAATATGTTTAAATTATTTAGTAATTGGGGCCATGTAATTTTTCAAATCATTTTTCTGAAGGATTAAGTGTTTTTAGATATTTTATATTGCTGAAATTATACCTTGTTAATGTAGGAAATTTGTCCTAAGTTGGTACTTCTCTTCAAATTTAACAAATGTCATCAATTGTCCGGTTTCGTCAATTAAATCACTTATTTGCCAAATACCTTCATTTGACCAATCCTTGTACCATACATCATGATTGCCTATCTGTATTTGTTTATTTTTCCAGATATTAGTTAGTGTCAAATTATTTCTATTTGTAAAACTCTCCTTTCTCTGGAGACTATTCCAAGCAGTAAACACATCATCCCAGAATGAATTTCTAGGTATGATAAGCTTTTTATACTTATATTTTCAGAGAAGAAAAATAATTTTGATAACTTTTATTGCCATTTAATATTCTCTTAATCCATGTTTGTTTTAAGCCTTTAATGTACATCTCAATATTTAACATTTTAAAACCCCTTAGACTATATGGTTGACGGGGAATGTCTCTCTTGACCTAGTCTTGGTTACCATCCCATATGAAGGAATATATTTTACTCATGAATTATGTCAACAACTTATCATTTAGGCATAGTATTGTAAGAAAAAATGGTTTAATTTTGAAATTTACCAAAGTTTTAATGACTGTTATTTTTCCAATTGGAGACAATTTTTGAATACACCATTGTTTAAAGATATTTCCTTTTCTTTTTTATTTTCGGAATATAATTTAAGATTTCCATCTCTTTCAGATCCACAGAAAATTTAACTCCTACATGTAATAAAATAAATCTGCTGGAACCCCACTTCAGTCGCCACTTTACACATATAGTTTCTTGGCTAAATCTTTTTTTTTCAAATCAACACCACATCTGTCGTGTCTTAATTAATTTAAGTACTGATACATCTGAATATCTTTGTAATAATCTTTGTCATTAGTGTCTGGCGAACAACCAAGAATTAATTATGTATTGTCTGCATACTGAGATATTAAATATTCTGTATCGTCTATAGTTATACATTTTATATCCTTATCGTGTCGAACAAGTATACACAGAATGTCCGCACAAAGTAAAACGATATATGGTGAAAGAGAACCTCATTGTCTGCAACCTGTTTGAATTTCAAAAAACTTTGACAAGAAATTGTATTGTGCAACGAGTATTCTTCAATATATATCGGCCAGGAAAAAACTTGTTAAATCACTGCTTATCAAAATCGGTAATACAGATTTTATACGACCTGCTATACAGCTTGAAACAATTTTATAAACCGTATTTAGCAAGCTAATAGGCCGCCAGTTTTTCGTGTATTGTTTCGGTTTATCTCCGTTTGGGATACATGTAATAATACCTTGTTTCTGAGTAACTGACATCTCCCCCGTACTATAGCCATAATTGATAGATCTTCAAACTAATTTGCCTATATCAATCCAAAAGAATTTGAAAAACTCAGTTGTATTACCACCAGAACCTGGGCTTTTTCCATCTTTCATTCGTATAGTTGCAGATGTCAGTTCGGAATATAATATCGCACCCTCGAGAGAGGTTTTTATAATAGCATCAAGTTTTGAAATATCCATATCAGGAATCTCCATTTTAAGATCTAAAGTATCTTTCACATCTCTTTTCGTATACAAATTTGTATACTTTTTTTTTGCTTCATCTAAAATCAGATATCACCCTTAGTATTAACAAGTTAAGTTTCTGTTTTGTCTATATTTATTTTTTCCTTTCCAAAGTTTACCTTTTTCAGTCCATTGCATTGTTGATCGTATAACATGCCCTTGATTCTTTGACTGTCTTAGGATATTCAATTCAGACTTTTTTCCTCATTAATTTCCAAAGTTTCTGTATCTTTATTCTTATAATGTTTTAATGTTCATGTGAAAATTTCTTTTCCAAGTTTGTCCCTTTCTTTTATTAAACGATGCATTAGCAATGGTTTTCCCCCTTATTTCCGTAAGCAAATTTCCTAAAAATACCATATCATTTACCATAAATTCTATATAAAGGTTATCTATTTCATCCGACGAGTCTCCACTATATACAAAACATGCATATTGTTTTGTGTATGCTCTATTGTTTCCTTAATGGTTTTGACGAAACAACGGCAGTAGAATACCGAAGGAACAAGGAAAGTGATGACTACAAAAATCGAAGTCCAAAGACATGGCAAAAACGGTAACAGAAACAAAGACGTGAGACGTGAAATCAGGGTCACATAATAAAGAATTATTGAATTTCACAAGAAATTAAAAATCATCAAGTTTTCGTTATAGAAGTACTGGAGAGTGATCAGATGTATAGCTATTTGATATTTTAGTTTCACATACGTTATGATATTTACAATTGGAAACTAAAAAGAAGTCAAGTCTAGCCTGTTAAAAGGGGTTTTGTTTACGCCATGTTAATTGTTTCTTATCGGTATACATTTATCTTAAAGGATCAATAAGAATTAATTTTCGCACATATCTAATACCTTTTCATTTGCCTTGGGATTATTAATATTTTGATAATTATAGGTGTCAAATGACTAGATTAAAATATGCAGTATCAATTACAAAACTGTTTTCAAACTCATCATTACTTCACGTATTTTTTCATAAAAGTCTTGCGAATCATTATTTGGGCCGTATCGATTAACATGCAAGTATAAAGCCTTTTACTCTGTATTTCTAAGTCCAATTCTAATACATTACCATTATCATCGTGACGTGTCCTAAATACTTTGTATTCAAAATTATTGTTAAAAAAAATAGCGACACCTCTCGATTTCAATGAGTATGAGCTAAACAGACAGTCTCCTTCTAACTGATTTCTTACCAATCTTTCATCTGTTTCAGTGAAATGAGTACCTTGCAAACAATATACGTTATAACTTTTAGATTTCAGGTAGTCGAACACATCACTTTTCATTTTTTCATATATTGAGATCAATTAATAATATATTTGGGAAAAAGGTGTAAGGGTCCTGTATTTGTATGAAAAATTAGCAATAAAAAGTTTGCAACACATTACCTTCATAAATATTCTTACTTGCATAGTCATAACCACTAATATAAAAAATAAAAATAGAAGAAGTATAATAAACACTATATTCATAGTACCTTTAAACTTAACACTGTTTTTTTTTTTTTTACTGTACCAACAATGGCACGAATAAATCCGTCACATTTTTTGTGGTCTAGGGTAGAAAAGCCAAATAAAATTGTCTTCACTGTCTCAGATCAGAAACTATCAAATAAAAACAGAACAAATAACTAAATACAGAAGTTACCATGAATTTATTTTCTGCATCTTTTATGATATAAAGAGTAAAAATTAATGCGTTTTCAAACATTTTCATTTTTTCCTTCTCCTGACATTTTCCTTTTTCTTTTTCGATTTGGAAAGTCGTTTTCGTTTTCATTCATAACAGAAAGAGGCAAATAAGTTAGAAACAGGACATTAAATGTAGTGTACATCTACAGTATTGTCACAAAAGCAATTTACCCACAATATGATTTATACAGAAAGCTGATTAGTTTCATTCAGGATCTAGTCTATAACATTGTGAACAATGTTTATATAAAATCAGAAACATAAATGTACTCACTTCAGACCAAAAGTTGTTAATGTTGATATTTTATTTACTAAGAATATGAATAAGAATGTAAACATATCAACAGTCATAGAAACCTGAAAAGCAGTAGACAAGTATACTAAATGGGTGTCCAATTGACATGTTTAACTCAAATCTAGGTGTTACAATAATTGAGAAATATTCGGAAAATTGGCCAAAATGTAAGAAATTAACAAAAATCACTGGACCATGAAATTAAGCCCAAGGCTACTTAGAAGCTATTGGATAGGAATGTATCCTCAAAAGTATATACAGAACCATAAAATTAACTATGTGAGTGATTAAGTATGCTGTATATACAGAACCATAAAATTAAAATCAATGTTGAAAAATCTCAGACTGTTATGTGCCCACTAAAATGTAACAAGAAAAAAAATATATGCACTCTAGGTGGTCTAGTCGCCGAGAAGTGGAGAAAAAAAAACAAAGTCAGAGGGAAATGACATTAAGGGCAAGGTTTCTTGTCAAATGTCAGACTGTCATGTACCCTAAGGTGTAACACTATACATGATATGGACAATGTAGATATTTTAACTGCTGCAAAGCTGTCACGGGTTTGAAGAAATTATTGAAGTCAATGAACCATGAAAATGAGGTAAGCATAACAAATTTGTGGCAGGTCTCAGACGGGCAGAGAAATACAAAAACAATTCGAAAATACATGTATATACATGCACAAACAAAAGCATTAAAAAAGAAGCACATATGTAGTAAAGAATGAAAGCAAAATAACATAAAATAAAATCATCTATCATAAGCAGTGAAAATTGACAGCAAAATAAAATAAAAAAGCCACATAAAAACAAACAAACATTAACATAAAAAGCTGTCACAAAAAACACGAAAAAGCAAACATAGAATGCAAACATAGAAAGTTTTCACATTTATACACATTTAATACTTACTCCAACTTTCTAGCTCTAAAAAAGAAACAAAAATAATATAGTTTAATATGTGTGAATGCACAATGTGAAAACTGTAAACTTCACAGAAATTGATATGCCCATCTTCACAAAGTGTCAACACGGAGGATTTTTGCCTTTCCTTTTTTTCTAAATATTATGTATTAAAAAAACAGTGAAATCGTTATTGAAATTGGATACGAATCGACCTCACATTATTTTTTTCGAAAGAATGCGATTTTACATGAAATACATAGGGATAAAATGTAAGTGACGAATACTCTTTGCCAACCTCTGTATGTTCCGCACTGGCGAACATCTTGGAGAAGGTGCAAACATTAAAATCACAAACTTTGAAGGTGACTGACTTCTGACTAGTGTGACCAAGTTTTGTTCAAATGGCTTAGTGGTTTCAGAGGAGAAAAATTACTCAACGTATTTCCATCCCGGTCTAAGGTTTAAGTATGCTTTGCCCTCGCGGCCATCATGGATGAGGGGTATGCTAGCCAAACATTAATTTAAAGGACACCACCAAAGGATTGACGTGACCAAACTTGGTTCCAATTCTTGCAGTTTTGGGAAAAGATGTTTCAATGGCAAATTAAGAGGAGAGACGAAAGAATGACGGACAGATGAGAGACGATGGACATCTCACATAAAGTGATGGCCAACGCTCACTCTGGCTACAGTCAGGTGAGCTAAATATAAATTAAGTCACTGAACCCTGAAATTAAGATGAAGGTTATTTGAAAGATATCAGACTAGTATGTACTGCATGTACCAACTTTGATGTAAAAATAAAACTAATATGCACAGTCTAGTAGCTACAGCTGCTGAAAAATTGACATGAATGTAAAAAATTAACAAAGACACTGAAACATGAAATCGAGGTCAAAGTTACATGACAGGTTTTAGAATGATATGTTCCCACTGGGATAAAACAACACACAAGATATGGTGTATCTTGTACATTACAATGGATCAGAATTGACTGGAATGCAAAATTGTGTCGTAAAATTTACAAAAGAAATGAACAATGCAAACGAAGTCAATTGACAAGTGGCTGACTGACATGTACCAAGGTACATTCATGCAGTAAATATAGAACATGTACGCATTAAGAATTCTGAGAAAAAAACTTGATTGTGAAACAATATAACAATTTTAGTGAAGTCGTAAAACCATGAAGACAAGATCAAGCTCATCTGAAACATGCGAGTGGTCATATATGCTGTATATAAGTATTATAGTTTAAAAGTTTTTGAGTTTTTTAATGCAAAGTCTATGACGCCACGGTTTCCGCCTCCGCCATGAAATAATACTTTATGTCTTGATTTTAGCGACCATCTTCGCAGGCGAGATAAAAATCAAGATTGACAATGTATTTTTACAAAAATGAACAAAACACAAAATCCTTCCCAAAAGGCACCTCTTCCATACACAATGATGTATGAACAATACATCGGCAAACAAACACCGAAGCAAAAATGATTAAAGGGGGAATTCAAAAATCACAGCAATTCATATCCAACACCAATTGAGACAGCATGACAAAGACTAAACAAACAGACAAAATTGAACAAGAACGCCACACAACTAAAGCAGCAGCAATGTACAAATGATCTGAAATATTAAACATTCCACCCTAAAACCTGTAGGAGTCGAATAGAAAAAATATGTACTCCCTGTGGATGGACAGATGAATGGGCAAAATTTTGTAATTCTCCTTTTTATAATATTCGGGCATATTGAGAATAACACATGATAATGATTACCTGTTTGTCTGGTTTAATGGTATTTGATCTAATTCGTCAACGCCATTTTCTGTTGTCTTAATATTTTTTTGCTGCTGTTGTTCAGGTTTTAATAAGGAGGAGTTTCTTAATACATTTGGCCAACTGTCTTTTTGCTGGTGTAGTTCAACCTCTGATTCTTTAGAGTTTGTTTGCACATTTGAAACAGTCCGTAGACCATAAGTGATGGGAGTTAGCAGCTGTGGTTCCATTCCTGATTCAGAAAAGCTTCTTTGTATGTCTGATAAAGTAACTATACTATATGATTTCTCTAATTCTTCAAATTCTGATTCTTTAGAGTTCGTGGTAGCTTCTGATTTAGTTGCGTGACTATCAGTTTCAGATTCCATTGAGCTTGTAATAACTTTCATAACAGTCGCCTGTCTATCTGTTGGCATCTGTTTAGTTCTTGAATCAGGAGATTTTGTGACAAAATCTGATACCTTATATTTGCTATTTATTCGCCTATGTTGTTCAGTTCCTGACTCCGTGGAGTTAGAAAATGCCCTTTTGAGAACTGTGGAGGTATCTGTTGACTGATTTTGTTCTTTTTGTGTTTCAGGGGAGTATTTGTTCTCCTCAATTTGTTGTTGTGACTGCGAATCAGTTCCTGAAAATTTTTAACATGATAAAATATAGAATAAAACCTGTCGTGAATTCAGGAGGTATGTAAAAAGAAATGATAACGTCATGCAAAAAAATATAATGCAATATTTTGATTGGTATGAAAAAGCCATCAAACTCTTTGTAAACACAATTCAGGCTTTTTCTTTGTGTAAAATTTCAGGGTATAATCAAAATTTATAATCAAAATTTTCAAAAACGGTAAGAAGACAAATTGAAAAAAAACAACATGTTTTCAGCGGAAATGGATGCTGCCAGTAATGTTTATTTTTCTTTTCTTGGCCAATACATAGTTGAAAACCAATAAACGTTGCAAGGGGATATACAATAGTGCTTCAGATAAATTATTACTGCAAACTGTCAGGGGTGGTCTATTAAATACCAACAGTACTTTCTTTTAACTTATAAGTGCAATCACTGTTTACGTAAACCCTAAATTAATAAAGTTTTGAGTGAATCTAATAAACTTGTATTTAAAGTAAACTTTTCAAACATTATGTAATTTAAGTCAGTAAATACAAACAATACAAGCCCTGTAGACTTTCATTATTGTATGACAAATGAAGTGTTCTTCTGTTATATTCTTATCTTTTTCACTGAAATCATTTTGTAAGGACAGATATTCATGTTAATTTAAATAAAATAAGCAACTGATGTCTCCAATCGACTAATTGTCAAAGCTGTTTTGCCCTTCTAAATTTTTAGGTCGCCTTGATAAAATTAACTTTGACATAAAGTTCAGATGCTGAACTAATTAAGAAAAATATATTTGGACCACATAAAAAATTTTCAAGAAAATGGTAAAGGCCATTCAGATTAATTGATTGTTTCTCAAGAATCTTATTTTAAATTAAGCCTGTATGGGAGATATATTTATTATTTCATTGTTTATTGCTTCATGAATGTCATTGAAGTTTTGTATGTATTTCACTATTATCAAAATAAAAAAAAACATATTTGATATTTCTGAACTTGATTATACAGATCGAAACATATTTGGTATATCTGAACTTGATTATACGACCAAAATCTTTGTCACATTAAAAAACTTCTACATCAAGGGTTAAGATATCATAAATTGATAAAAATATTCTTGAATTTTATTATAGATACATTGACGTATTAAGAAAATTTGGTTCTACATGCAGGGCTCTTATACAACAGGGCATTTCACATCCAAACTTCTTTGGAAATATCATTTACAAAACGCATTAATTCAAAAGTTTAATAATACCAAGTACACAGAGCACAACGATTTATCCTTTGAGAAATGGTGAAGATATAATTGTCCCTTTCTGTAGTTTATCTTCAACTAGTGATTCTTTCATTTTTTCTATCATAAGACAGTGAAATAAGCTAGATTTTACTTCCCGACATGCAGACAATCTCCCTAAATTTAAATTATTGCTTAAAAACTCTAGTGAAGAGAAGATCGCTATCCCAAGTTATTATTACTTTGGACAACGAAAGCTTAATACTATTTTAGCACAGTTTAAATGCTCGGCAACGTTTCTAAACAACGATCTTTTTAGAATAAACGTATTATCAAAAACCAATCTTGTCGTTGTGGTGCTCTATGTGAAGACTACGACCATTTTATCTTTGTATGTCCATTATTTTTTGATCAGCGTGGTGTTTTATTAAATAATTTGGTCTGGTTGCCTGAATGTCTTGACTTGAACCTCAAACTTTTGATTAGCGGTAGTGCGACGCTTACCGATAATGAAAATATAGAAGTTTTTAGAGCTGTATTCCAGTATTTAAAAACTAACGATTTCTTATAGTATGATTATACTTCGACCTTATCTACATGAATGTATAGCCCACACACAATGAAGCACTCTGCGTTTCTATCCTTGGTGTATTTTATTTTTTTTTTTTTGTCTTTTTTGTATTCATTGCTCTAAAAATATTTATTTGTACTTTATTAATGAACTTGCATGCACCCATATTATTGTAATATACTGTATTTATGGAGAAGACGATCTAAGTTTGATTAACTTGTGTCTTATCCATTTTGCTGTTTGTTATTGAGCAAATAAAATAAGTTTAAAGTAAGTTTCACAAACACATCTTGTTGCGCCTGTCCCAAGGCAGGAATATGTTTGTCATTGGCTTATCCTTGTCTTCTTATGAAATTTTAGTTTCTTGATATTCGGGTTATTGGATGTGGTTTGTGTCTATTGATTTATTTACTTTTTTACCTTTTTTGCGGCCATTTAGGGCTTGCTATATGGTGTGTGCTTCCCAACTGGGTTTAAGATTGTGACCCCTAGATACTTTGTTTTAGGTCGTTCCACCTTGATATGGGACATTTACCCCATTTGCTTTCTTTTTCATAGATATTTGAACAAACACTTGGGTATTTTTTTTGTTAGACGTTGAACTTAATATTTAAGGAAACCAGTGTCTCTGTGTCAATGAACAATATACCCGCTAATTACCATACAGTTTTCATGAAACGCTTCCAAAATTAAGTGGTCTTTGAGATATTTAGAACAATTACAACTAGAGCATGCATTGCGCACCTGTTGGCAACTGACCTAAAAGGATTTTCCTACAAGGTTAAAAGATAAATGTTGGTAGAGAGCCTATTGATAGAAAAAACATTCATATGTAGATTACTGTCATCTTAGAATGCCCAGTTTATATCAATTTGATGTGTTAAAATATTTCAAGAATTAGAAATTCTCAATATTCTTCCAAAGAGTTCTATGTTAAACTGTATCCCTGGTGGTGTACATTTAGGATTTGTGTATGATACAAATATATTAAGATTTAGTAGATGGCAATAATGCAATCATCTAATTTATATCAACTTGGTATATGAAGCACCTTTCAAGAATAAGCAATTCACAATATTGTTCTATGTTAAACTAAGACTGCTGTGGGGAATGATTTATATTCTGTACTTAAATCATATACTTGTTTGCTGATCACCATGTAACCATGGTTAGCTAACATCGAATTGATTTATCAAACGGTTTTCAATAATTAGCAATTTCAATATTTTCTCCAGTGTTAAACTAAAATCTGCAGTAGTAGCGAATTTTGATTTATAACTGGTACTAAAATCACACATTTGTTAAATGGCCATCATATTACCATGCCTAGTAAATATCATCTTGATGGATTAGAAGATTAACCCTTATATTTCACTTTGTTTCCCGTTGGCGGCCATATTTGATTTGTGATCGGTTCAAATATATAAAAGTTGGGAAATTCTGATGTCAACATACCTAGCTAATGTTAACTTGATATATAAAACAGTTTGCAAGAATTTTAACAATTGGCTATTTTCAAATTTACCCAGACAGTTCAATGTTACACTAAGATCTGCAGTGATGGCCATCTTGGATCTATGATCGGTACATCAATCATTTGTTTGCTTAAAGACCATCATGTTACCAAGCCTAGTAAATATCTAATTGATGTATGAAACGGTTTTCGAGCATTTACAATTTACAACATTTTCCCATTGGGTCCTATATTAAACTTTGTACCCCGGTATTGCTATTCTGGATTTTATGTGATCGGTACAGATATATAAAATTTGGTAGATGATCATTATGTAAAAATGCATAGATAATATCAGCTTAATATGGCATATGTATTAACTGTAGTTCTTGATAAGCTTAACAGACTTGCTATTCTAACTTAACATTCATCTCAAATAGGTTTTAAAAGTCAGCTCAAAACGCACAGAAATCGAGAAAAAGCAACGAAAAAAGACAACTCCTATATGATTCATAAGACTTTATTGAAATAAAAGCATAGGTAGATTTTACTAGATGTTATTACTCCCCTTTGGGTTGTTGTCTCTTTAACACATTCCCGTTTCCCTTCTTTTTTCTATTTGACGTGTTTATCATTTTCGTAATAATATGTACCCACTTTTTCCTTTCATTTTAATGTATAAGACAAATATTACAAAATGGGCAATTATATATCCAATGACCGGTAAATCGGATTTTCTTCGAAATTCAGGCCAAGTTGGTCGTGCAATGCTGATTATTTCTACATCATGTCAAGTCAGGATATCTTTAATGGTTTTTGATTTATCGGCATGCAACGGCCATTTATCCCTATTTTAGATAACAGCAGACATTCTGTTTGGTCTGCAGAATTATCAAACATAATATTAAAACTGCATACAATGGTAATGATTAGGCCAAATTTAGTTACAAGTGACCCACCAATTCAGAAGGGATTTTTTTTAATTGTTGTCGACGAACGGATCAAAAAATAATATCGGAGAGCTTCATGAAATAAACCAAAATTCAAATCAAAGAATTTTGTAATTAGGTTATTGAAAATTAATGTTCTACCAAACTTACGGAAATTTAGTTTCTGCTTATGCACATTTCGGAAAATTGTAATTGAACAACATGAACAACATGAACAATATGACAATCAGAGGGTCAGCTAGATTACATGGTGTTCCTGGAAGTACTTTGAGGAGAAGACTGAGAGATCCAAGAGGGGAAAATGTCAACATGGGAGGACCTACGATCTTCACAAAATCTGCAGAAACACAACTGGCACAACACTGCATCGACATGGCCGAAAGAGGATATGGGTATACCAGGTGGCAGATAATTGAAATAGCCAGGAATAAGTCTACTGCAAAGGAAAAGAAACTTACACCAACAAAACACTGGTTTTATTGGTTTTTGAATAGGTTCCCTCAGGTAAAGATGGTTCAGCCAAAGAAACAAGAAAAGGTGAGAAGTGATGTAACTAGTGTAAGCATTTCAACATACTTAACTGAATTAAAACAAGTATTAGAAACATATAACCTACAAAATCAGCCAGCCAAGATATGGAATGTAGATGAGACAGGTACATCACTTCATCATAACCTACCAAAAGTACTATACATGCGTGGATGTCAACCTTTCTCTGTAACTTCTGGCAGGTCTAGTTCCACAACACTTATAGTTGCTGTTAGTTTTTTGGGACTACAATTCCACCTTACATCATATAAAAAGGCCAAAGATTAAAACAGAAATTAGTAATTGAAGGCATAAAGGGTTAACAGTTAAAAACTTCATCTAATGGCTGGGTCACATCAGATATATTTTTAGACTTTTTCGCTAATCGTTTCTACAACATGTTACACAAAGAATTTTGATTTTATTGTATGATGGACATTCTACACATATTACTTTTAAAATGATTGAAACAGCAAGACAGTCTGGTGTTCATTTATTTGTTTTACCACCACATAGTAACCATTTACTTCAGCCTTTGGATGTATCAGTTTTCAGTCCGTTTAAGAAACATTTAAATACAGAAATGCATAAATATATGCACGATAACCCGGATTGTGTAATTACAAGACAACTTTTGCCGAGTAGGATAAGTACTGCATATGAAAGATCAAAGTCAGTTTCAGATATCATGCTGGATTTCGTAAAACTGGATTACGTCCATTTGAATCTAAATTTATAAAACCTAAATCATATACTACTTGTCAAATATCCACTCCGTCTATGTCATGTACAGCCAGAAAGGAAAGAAAGGATTCTCGTTCGATCAAAGTTTTATTTGAAGAAAAGGTTACAGCTTTGAGGAAAGAACTGAAATGAAATGACAAAACAAGAAAAGAAAACATCTGTTCCTCCATTTGGTGCTGCCATTACAGAGAATTAAAGAGATGATCAAGGAGAGGGAGACTGAGAAAGATCCAATGAAACTAACCAACAGTAAAAGCACAACAACCTAGCCACCACAACAGCTACCTAAAAAAACTAAATTCAAAACTCCATACAATACTTAAACTGAAGTAAACACAACTGGAATTGAAAAGGGAAAGTAAAAAGATAACTGGAACAGGAAAGGGAAAGGTAATTGAAAAGGGAAGGATAGCACTGGCAAAGAAATCTGTTAAAGCTACAAACACAAATTTGACAGAGAATGAAGATGATGTTGAAATACTGACAATGAAAAATGTTGTATTTGTGGAAAATTTCAACCAGATGGTTTGAGGCTTAACTCTGCTATTGACTTTGTAAAATGGGCACAATGTGATCTGTGTAATGATTGGGTGCACCTGAAATATTGTAGTCCTGTATTGGATACATTTGCAAGTGATTCATTCTACTGTGAACCTTGAAGAAAAAACAAAAAAACAATTGATGAGAAGAAGAGAAAACTTGTAAATATGTTCTTAAAGTTGTTTCCTGTTTGAAGTTTTGATTTTTTTTACTTTGTTACCTGTTTGATGTTGGATATTTTTATGGACAATTTATCTCATTGTGTGAAGAAAAGTAAGCAGAATAGCACCAGTTGGTGAGTATTACTTATAAAAATATCAAAATTTATTTAAGATCTATGTTATATAGCTTAAAATGTTCCCAAGACGAGATTTTCCTACTGTCATGATAAAATCTTTCTTTTACTTATATTACTCGTAATAAGAAATACGAGTGCGCCAACACATAGGCCAATACAAAATAGTTTTACAACCGAAAGTACCTTTGTTTACATTCAGTTTACAGCGATTTTCTTTAGATTTGACGAATTACGGAAAAACGGTGTAAAAAACAAATCGAGGTTTGTAATGCAAACTTTGCTAAAGAAATCATGAATCGTGCTACCGGTAGGGAACCCGTAGAACTCTTAGGTGCGCCAACACAACGGAATGGTCCGTATAGTATAATACCTCCCTCAACCCACAATTTGAAGTTTTTATATGATAGTGTATATGTTCCGGACCATACGCCATCGGTCAAGTAAAAAAATGCAAATATAATTGAAATAGTTTGTTATCTAATAGAACAAAAGCAGATATGTAAATTACCGTTATACATGTGATTTGAGCTCACCCTGGAATGTTTTTTCTTAAGTTAATACTAAAAATGTCCTAAAAAGACAAATTCAGTTTATATTTGGGTAATTTATTGATTTACTGACGAAAACGTCGAATCAGTTTGATAACAATTGAAAGAGCCTGCGGAGAAAATACGAAATATTTTAAACGTGGAAAAGTTGAATATACCAGATTTTGGCAATTTGTAAAAGGAAAGAAGTTCGCTTTACTAAAATATATGAACCTTATGAACCTGCAAAAGAGGTTACAATTATCATTTGCTGCTGCAACCAATTATTGCGGGAAACCCATACCCCACTAATATAAAATTATGTCTTGACAACAATTCTGTCTCTTTAGATTAAATTTACAATATCCGCAGTAAATTGCATGAAATATAGAAAAGTTGTAAATAAAAGGTTCTCTTATAGCACTTAGACAGATATGACGCTCCCATTTGGGTCCTCAATTGATGTTGTTCATCTATTTAAATCTATGTCGACCTTTCATGCTTATTTTACATAGGTTTCATATGTTTCATAAAATGTATTCAGTTAAGGGAATTTCCTAAGATACCGATACGGTCATCATACTAAAATGGTCTAGCTCGATCGAGATCGTACGAGTATACGCATACGGTTTGACCGTGCGCGTATGATCTGGAACATATTCAATTGCATAGAAATGCTCGATAAAAAATAAACATTTTATATTAACGCAAAATGTCTTCAAAAATTCGGTAAACAGGAACTCGTACTCTGGCATGTCTGAAAATACATCCGAAACTATGGTATGACCATACAAAGCTTGTGACAAAATCTTAAAGATATATTTTTATCAATGCAGGTGCAAGCTGTGACAGGCGGGAGGGGAATGAAAGTTCATGATAAAACAATAATATCCCTTTTTGTCCTTTTGGAGAAGGTGCACAGGTTCATAATGTGAACAATATTTCTTTCAATTTAGGTTGTCAATTTATGATAGTGGTGCAAATCAATGACCTATTTGTGGCTCAGAGTACCTATAGAATTAGTGATTTAAACTTTCTAGTAAAAGGTGCATCACTTATCCTTTAAACAAGATATCTAGGAAATTTGGTTTGAATCTGTCCATGAAGAAGACGCAATTTGGTTTGAATCTGTCTATGCAGAAGATGAGAATCGCAACTACTGAGAACCCCAATAGATGTCTCGCCGATCCCTGCTTGGCCACAAAATTGATGTCAAAAACCAAACCGATCTAATCAGAAAATAACATGCTCAATAAACTGTAACATTACGACACATCACTAACAAAAATCATATATTAGAGAGTCACGTACTACCTAAGCCTAACCAACAATAACAAATATAATTGACCTACTACTGAAAGATTCTTACTAACTTACTCGCAAACATCTTAATACTAAGTATATGTATAATCCTCGTTATTACGAATTGTTGTTAAAAATGGCAGAAACTGATTAAAAATTAAGACGTAACATTTATTTTTGAACAGGGATATCGACAAAAAATTCTGCTTGCATCCCTTTAATTAGTTTTTAGATTTAGAGTCCTAAAAATTTTACACACTTACTGGTCTCTCACTGATACTGCCGATGTCTACTGAAATATGTAATGATTCTTGACCAAACTCTTCGATTTTTTTAAGACTTATGTTTGATTTTTCTTCGGTAGTGCGACAGTGTTTAACCAGCAGACTCGGCTCCTTCAGCTAGCTGGTAGATTACCGGCTAGTACCCCTTGAACTATTTTTCAAAGGTACGTATTTGCATTTTCTCTCCTTTCGAAATTTCGGCCATTTAGTTAGTAGCCTACCTGTAATGGGTTTTATGAGTATGTTTATTATATTATAGGTAAACGGGAGAGATAAAGGGGAGGTTTGGGTGCCCATAAACCGATTTAACGCTACTCTGGCTTTTACTCTTACTTAGTCTGGCAGCACCGAGTTATAATCAGTGCTTACGTTTTTATTTTGTTTTTTTTGTGGTTTGCCTGTGTAATTCCCTGTAATTGTAATTTTCAGCCATTTTTAATGTTTTTGTTGTTGTCTAATGCCCCTGATGGAATTCCAATTCTGGGTGATTTTGATGATACATGTATGAATTGGTATTATGGCTACCAAATCATTAGACTTATAAACAATACAACAGACTATTTTCTTAACATATGAGATTAGATAATACAAATCCACATCCCCTTTCCCCATTCAACTTGCTCTGCGTTATAAATTAGGCTTTGTTGAGCCCTTAAGTGTAATCCTTACCTTAAATGTAATCCGATTACACTTAAGGTTAAGGACCACCCTTAAATGTAATCCCGGTTACATTTACGGTTGCAGGACCACCCTTAATTGTAACAATTACAATTAAGGGAGATAGTGTACATATACCTGCAGTACCTGCCGTAATTGTAATCTTTCGGAATTAGTCTACAATTTGCAGCGCATATAAGATATAAAACGTGTTCAGCCGTAGCATGATTATGAGTAATATTTGTTTTAAAGAGCCACCGTTACCATGGAAACAAGAAAGGGCGGAGAAAAGGTGCTCAGAATTGTTTCAAAATATTAAACAAAAGAAATGTAAAAATTGTTCAACAGCTTTCAATCCCTAAAACGGAAAAGTAGACGATATCTAAAATGATAGAAATTCTGACTTTTAAACAATATTTTTAACCAGACTCAAGCTAGCAACCAATTTCTAGCGAGCAATTTTGAGGTTTATCTAAAAACCAAAAATTAAAGGAATACCAAAAAGAACCATAATGTATATTATTTCTAGCGACCAATTTTTGTTCTTTTTTCTTATTCTAGAAATACTATAATTGCTAGTGTTTCCATGGGGATAAATCAAGTAGCTAAGAATCGCTTGAAATAACTAAATACCGAAGTTACTGTGAATTTTCTTTCTGCATATGCGCATTTCGACAAATTATGTCTCATCAGTGCAGATAAAATCTAAACGTTTGGAAGACCATAAACTCAAATATGTTTAAAAACTGATAGAGAACAAATAACCAAAGTGGTCTAAATGTAGGGCCAAAATCAGCTAAGGACAAAGCTTTGCATGAGGGAGATACTCCTTAGTTTTCAATAAAATTTTCAAAATTTTAGATCTTGTAAGATTTCAAAAATAATCGGCTTTCGGGTCAGCACCGAAGTACTGACTACTGGGCTGGTGAATACCCTCGGGGACTAACAGTCCACCAGCAGTGGCATCGACCCAGTGGTAACAAATAACTAAATACCGAAGTTACTGTGAATTTTCTTTCTGCATATGCGCATTTCGACAAAATGTACAGGCAGGATGTTAAAGAATTGTAGACACTATTCTGAGGGTTAAAATTTTCCTAATGACAACCGTTGTAATGGAATCGAAAAATGAGGGACGGAAGGATATATTTCGGGACTCCGTGATTAGTTATTTTATTCAACGGGCTGATTCGGGATTAACCCGTCACAATACCCATGATGACCGGAAAAGGAATCTTCATTTTTCGGGATCAGGATTAAGTAATTTATTTACTGGGAAAGTCGGGATTTTGTCATTATTTTCACGTGAATCCGAGATCAGACCCCCTCCTTTCCCTCTAAAAAATGGGAAGATAAAAAAAACAGTAAGGATAAACATTTACAGGAAAGGTGACCAGGATGGGTTGTCTTATGTTAACTCGAATCACAAAATCACTATCTGCTTGCGACTCTCTCCGACTTGCTCCTTTATTCTAAGAACAATCGGACAGCAACAAAGTAAATACTTTCATTTATCGGGTCAGACTGTTTCTCATCAGTACTGGGATTTGTACGGAAATACCTGATGCTTCCTTGCCAAATCCTGCAGAGAGTTTCGTGATTGATGCTACTGTAGTTCAATATTGATGACGATGCCAAATCTTTACAAATCGTTTAAAATGCAGCTTTGTCAGACACATAAATTCTAGAGATTCGAAGCTACAGGAAGTGTCGTGATATATCGTGTTTACCCTGACACTATCAATATTGGCGCAAAATTCAAATCGTATAAGATTAAAATTCAAGATATCGCACTATTTCCACGTATCGTCAATGAACTTAATATGTATATCTCAGACACTTGCCAAAAACGGATCACAAACGGTATTTCACTGATGAAGTTGTTTTATGTGCTTCCCAAATTCACAACAAGTGTGGACCCAAATAGGTGTCTCGCCAGTAGGCACATGGATCGGTGGGAAATTGTAAGACGAATTGCAAAGGAAATAAGAAAATATACTACAAAAATTCACCTTAATTACACCAATTTCAGTTATTAAGAAATGTATCTGATCAGAGATATTTTAAGTGTTTGATCGTTGGACTGTAAAATTGAGATCAAGGGCAAAGTCTGGTATACCCAAACCAAGTGACACACAAAATATTATTGATCTACCACTAATAAAAGTCGAGAAATGGATCTAATTTCAAAAAAATTAACATGGTCACTAAAACCTTCATTTAACAGCTCAAGGACAGAAATCACACATACTTGTACTACTTAAGACCAACCTTCATACCTAATATTATTGACCTAGCACTTGTATCAATTGAGAAATTGATAAAATCAGTGAAGGTTAACCTGGCCACTAGACCGTGAAATTGAGGTCAAGGACCAATGTCATATGTCAAACTGTTGTTGAGAAAGTGATCTAATCAGAAAAACTTAACATGGTCAGTAGACTGTGAAAGTGAGGTCAAGGACAAAAATCACATATCAGACTGACATGTACTATACCTGACCAAGCTACGTACCAAATATCATTGACCTACCACTAATACTTGTTGAGAAATTGATATGATCAGAGAAATTTAACCTAGTCACTATACCGTGAAATCGAGGTCAAGGACAAAAGTTATATAACAGACTCACATGAACTAGCCAAGAGCAACCTACATACCAATATCATTGTGGTACCACCTATAGTTATTGAGGAATGGATGTAATCCGAAAAAAAACTTTACCTGGTCACTAGACCGTGTAATTAAAGTCAAGGTCAAATAATTTTGTGTCTATCAGGTAGCACTTAATAAGTACTGCCACCGTACCAAATAAGATGTACCTACATAAAAGGGTTTTCAATCTATCCAGTATTTAGTAAAAGTTAACGAAATAAAAGGGACAACAGGAAACACCTACAATGGCTGAAAATTATAATTACATGCCACAATCTGCTTAGGACGCCACCGCCGCCGCCGTCGTCATACTTTGCACGCCTATGTCCCATTTCGGTCGGGGGCGAGACAAATCTAATATGGCGAATGACGCCTCTCGCTATAATCTCGTGACGTCATGTAGCCAAGGTATGGAAAAATGACATTCAATACGATATACTATGAGCTAAAAATCTTTTTTCTCTGCATTGTTTGTATAACCCTTTAACTGTTCAAGAAGTAGTTTTATAAGTAATGGTCTACCCGCATTGGCTCTTTATCTCTTTGACAATGTTGATTTAGGTCAGGTAACGGAATTAGTGAAAAGGGTTATAGTTATTATTGATACATATACGGTAAGTATTACATTTAAGGGTTGATGTTGCACCTGCGTTCACTCCCGGTTTTTTGTGGAGTCCGTGATTTTCAACTTGTTTTATTAGTTTTGCATGTATGTTTTGTGCTTTGTCTGTCTGTCATTATTACTGGGTCCATTCGTGTCTATGTCCATCGACTATCCATTTTGACTGACAATTCGGTTTCCTCTCGACTTATTTAGATATTGTTGTCTACTTAGCAATATTTAGCTATATCAAGACGAGGACAAATTTGTAAATAAATAATCAATTGGGGTTGGAGATCAGGAAATTTACGGATTTGACATGACCGGTTTTGAATCACTGATAGTTTGACTAGCGGAGCACAACACGCTTACCCTTCCGGAGCACCTGATATGACTCCTGGTTTTCATAGGAGTTCACTCTATGAGTGCCATAGTTTTTAATGTCGTCTTTTTATTTTCGTGCTTGTAGCTGTCTCACGTCCTTGTTTTGTCTTTGTTTTGCTCTTTTTGCCATGTCGTTGCATTTCGATTTTTGTAGTCTTCGCTTCCCTTGTTCTTTTGGTATTCTACTGCCGTTGTTTTATATTGCCACAAAAAAAGTAGGGCGACATTGCAACTTGCAACCGATCACCTACGGACCACTCCAAAGAGTTTGCATGGTTAGCTGCAGGGGTTTTACAGCGTGTAGGTAGCATGGCATCTGTACCAACACGAGGACCTGAGTTTGAATTCCATCTGAAAGATATTCATTATATTCATTCATTCCGCACAACCATAAACATTTAGTTTTGGAGGGGTTCAACCCGACAGCCTAGGACACTGCGTCCTATTTCTATATTCCAGGGATCCATCGGGATCAGCCCTGTTTAGAAGGGGTCATACTCAAAATTTCGGACACAGTATCTAAGGGAACAAAATTCAACATGAGCTACTTAAAACAAATATGACTCAAAATCAAGCTATGGCTATGGAACTCGTTTTCTTATCTTATGCTGCAAATTGTAAACTAATTCCAAAGGATTAAAATTACGGTAGGTACTGTAGGCATATGTATACTATCTCCCTTAATTGTAATCGGTTACAATTAAGTGTGGTCCTGCAACCGTAAATGTAACCGGGATTACATTAAAGGGTGGTCCTTAACCTTAAGTGTAATCGGATTACATTTAAGGTAAGGATTACACTTAAGGGCTCAACGCTTCCTTTGGCAAACAGGTGAGAAGGATTTTTACTTCTACATTACTATCTAAGATTAATTTAGACAAGTCTCCAGGTTCTGAAAGGACAAGTAATATTGTTCCGAAAAAAAATATGGTCAGTCCTTATGTAAATTATTCACAATATTATAATACTATTGTCTGTTAAATTGAGAATTTCCATCCATGTCGAAAACGTCTAATTTTTACACTATATTTAATAGCGGCAATTAACATGTAAAGACTTATTATCGACCAATCATTACTACCAACAATATCCAAATGTTTAGAGAAAATTATTTTTAAAAGATTATAATATGATCTGGCTACAACTAATAGTGGTTTCAAGAAGAATAATTCATCTGTAAAATTGTTCGTCAGCATGATTCATAACATTTATAAATTTATAGATAATGGTAGAAATATATGTGCTGTATTTATGGATGTCTCCAAAGTCTTCGCAATATTTTGGCATGATTGGCTAATTTTCAAATTGAAACCATTAGGAATTTGTGGAAGCTTACGTCAATTACTTGAAAATTATTTGATTAATCGATCACAAAAAGTTGTTATTGGTGGGAAATCCTCCATATTTCAACATAAAAACCCTAGTGTATCCCCAGGGCTCCATATTAGAACCTTTATTGTTCTTAGAGTACATAAATGATATGAATCAGAATATTGAAAGGCACACGAAACTCTCCGTTCATGACACACCATTACTAAAAAAATTTGATAACTTCGGTATTTTGCTATTTAGAATCGTATTATATGCTAAAAAGATATCTTGATTATTAATAATAAGTTAATTGGCCTATCACTGGATAGTTACATTAAATCCTAACAAAACTGAATAAATAATATTTTTGTAATATAAATTTTAGAAATCCAGCACCAAGATCTTATCTCAAATAATGTGATCTAGAAACAGGTTAAAGAATAAAAACATCTTGGCTTAATTTTGTCTAAAAATTTATCGTGGAGTAATCATACAATTACAATATGTAAGGAATGAAAAAAATGATATTATGTCCAGGATTATAAGACTTTTTCCAACAATATGTTCGGAAAAATTTTGCAAAAGCAGGATTTTGCCAATTCATGACAATGTGACATCTTGCATGATAACTGCATAAAACATGAAAGTGATCTTCTAAAAAATACAAAGAAGAGCTGCAATTTTAATGTCTGGTGCTTTTAGAAAAAAACATACGGATTAAGTAAATTAACTCGGTCCAAATTTTTTGTTGACATGACGTAAAATTTATAAAATAATTCTATTTTTAAAATAATTAACAATGAGTGTCCTAATTACAAATGTGATTGCTGTCCATAAAATATTCACAATGCACAAAATTATAATTTGCGTCGAATGGATAATTTTAAATTATTCACAATTTTAAATTATTAACATGGATGCACAGTTGAATTTCTATCCTCTTATTTTCCTTCGACTATCTAAGAATGCAGGTGATTTAAATATTTTTTAAAATAAAATCAACAAATATTTTTATGAATCAAGTAGGAAAAAGATATGGTCATTGTGTGGATAAGATAAATCATGTTCGTATTACATTTTGGTTGAGTGGTCTAAAAGATCATGTATTTAATTATAACGGAATTTCCTCTCGGTTATGCAATGTATGATAATCTATAAGGACTTTGTTTTTTCCAAAAAGTAATGGCATTACACTGTCAAAATATAAACGTTATATCCTTTAAAGAAATTTTGTACAACTACTTGGTGTTGATATTGATAATTTCTTGATGGATGACAACAAATTGTCATTTCAATATTTAATTGAATTTATTGAAAACAGTAACCTTTTATGTAATTTATTTTAATGGATTTATATTCGATTACACATGACTGCGGTCTGTATGTGAGAGAGAGTTGCATTGTTCCTTGTCGTCTTGCATTATATTGTCTTGTCTCTGTATGTTGAGGATAGCAATTTTGTATCCGTCGGACTGTTTGCAATCCTTGTAAAGCATTAAATTAGATTAATTAAAAAGTTCAA
This sequence comes from Modiolus philippinarum, assembly GCA_002080025.1. Taxonomy (NCBI): domain Eukaryota; kingdom Metazoa; phylum Mollusca; class Bivalvia; order Mytilida; family Modiolidae; genus Modiolus; species Modiolus philippinarum. The sequence continues at coordinate 139,718 of MJUU01054628.1, read as the reverse complement.
TCACAAAATGTGATGACTGTGCTTTGGGCATTTTTGATTAACCCATTTTGTTTCTTCATATCAGTTTTGTCAGAACTTTGATCATTTGATTGCATGAGATAAGTGCATTAAGTTCTTGGATCAATTGATTGCATAAGAAATATGTTTATATACACTACATTATAAGAATATACTGAAGGAAACAGAACTTGATTGATTCAGAAAGTAGTAAATATTTTAGAAAGATAAAGAAATTGAAAAGGAATAAGATACAGAGTAAACACCATAAGTCATCAAACATCCTTTAAGTGAGTTAATAAATATACATGTAAAATCCGAAACCTTGGGCCTAAATTAAAATATTGTTTGTTTGCTGTTCCCCGACCGACCCTAAAAAGTCCTCCCGACTGACAAAATTTCATTGCTTCTAAAATTATAATATTTTTTTTAATATTTCGTTCCAGGTCCGGAAAAGCTACTGACCTAAAAAGATTTGCATCAATTGTAGAGTCGACATTCGCGGTAACAATAATTGTGTGTCAAGCATTCATGAAAACCAATTTATGGAAACCACGTGCGATAACAGTTGACATGTTTCCAGCCAAGAACGAATTCTTCACTCATTTCAAGTCCGGTACGCTCCTTAGAAAACAAAAGGTACCTTTTGATAGTGAACAATACATGACAGATTTAAATGAGCAATTACACGGGACAATGTATTAAAAGATAAGGTAATGAATCTATCTGCCAACACAAACTCCATAGGCTAGTTCTTAAAGGATGGGGGATGGGGGTAATAACAAAATAACAAAATTGCCGAACAGAGTGGTCAAAAGCCGAAGTCCACGAGACAAACAGACAAATCAGGTGGAAATCACCGGAAAAATTGTCCACCGTAATGGTCCCGACTTGGTACAGGCATTTCAAAAGAAATGGTAGGTTAAACTGGTTTTATGGCTAGCCAAATCTCCCCTTCTATTGCGGTAGTGTCCGGTAGCAACTCAAAATCAATTGCCATTGAAAGGTCGTACACAGTTTTAAGAAATGGTCATCCAAGTATTAAGTAAAGAAAAACTCTTGAATCAGAGTTCGGACCGAACTTTTGATTTTTTCCACAAGGGACTGATATCTATTAAAGAACTTTTTTAATGACCGTATGAGACGGAATGTTTTAAAGCCTTGATTTAGAAGATCAAGGAGATAACTGTGTCTAATAAGAAAGTTTGTATAATTTGAGCTAGCTCTCGCGTTAGGAATCAGCTGTGAAACATACACTCCGTAAGCAGGAGAAGCTGGAATATTACTGTCCATGTTAGGGAAATTGATAATTTTGAAATTAAGATCGTTCCTTTTGTCGTAAATCTGAAGTTAAAATCGTCCCTTTTGTCGTTAATTTTAGTACTGATCATGAGTATATATGATATTTAGGTGTCCAAAATATGTAACAGCTAACAGGAAATTCTCATACCAAAATCTGACAAAATATTGTTTATATAATTTCACATCTCATACAAAATACAGCACTGCAAACAAACATATTTTTAAGGTTGGTCTCATAAAAAAATCTTTAGCAAATGGGGAAATACAATAGTTTAGATATAATGAAAACTATAGATTCTATTGCTTCTTTTATTTAACTTCTTTGATTTTCCTGGAACCAGATCCTGTTTCAGGAGCTCCGGCTACAGAGCTGCCGGGTGCGAAACCAGTTGGTAGAGAGGGGAATGACATGTCTATGCAGAGGAGTCATGTCATAATACGGAAAGCGTAACCTCATACCATTGTAGCCAATCTTTATGGAGAAAGGACACGCCCCACTCCATGCAGCATTTAAACCCTTCTATATTTTTCTAAGGAGAGCAACTGCACTGGGTGTCGTATGGAAGGCTTAATTTCCTGCCCCTACCCATTTCTCCCATTGTCATTCATTGCCCTGGATGTTCCTTGCACTTTTATTTTTTTAAATGGTAATTTTGTATTAATTAACTCGTTCCCTTCTTGATATAGCTGAAATACTGCTCAATGTACGTTTAACTCAAACTCACCAATTAATCAATCAATTAACTTCTATTTTATTTTAATTTAAATCAACTGAGAAGCCCAACTTTGAAGCTATTAATTAGGTAATTAAGATTAATGAACGTCAAGGATTTGAATAGCAAAAAATTCTTGTAAACGCGTGTGCCAAGAAAAGAATACATAATAATATCAGATGTTTGGGTATGGGGATTGTGGTAAGTTACACGTTTTAGACACATCTGGATCGCATTGTACAATAATGAATTCCAAACAATGATTTCCACAAAAATTTACTGTGAAAGCAAATGACATCTCATTTTCAACAGAATACCTTTTAATAAGCAAAAAATTTGAAACAGCGATTTAGTGGCACAGGTTGTACATTTCAGGGACACTGATGGCCATATTTCCCTAATGATTACGGTGATATTTTACATGTTTTAATAAGAATTAAATTTCTTTTATTCTTATTTAGAAGATACTGTTTAAATTGTAGTATACAACAAAACTGGACGCTTATGAGTTAATCCTTTCAATTGTAAATATCCTACCCCTACCCTTTTCAACGTTGGGACAATACAAATCAAATATCAAATGGGGAAGTCCCCATTTGATATTTGATTTGTAATTACTCTTTAAGTATGTATAACGCTGGACTTAGACTACTCCAGTAAGAGTTGGAGACGATATATATGTGTCTCAGATAATCCCCAAGAGAGCTTACCTTCATCAGTCTTTTGTAAATATCCTGTCCCTACCCATTTGTCCATTTTGAAATAGCTCATCTACCTTATACCTTTATTTCTCGATTGTGCTTCAAATATTTTTTTTTTTCAAATTTGCCAATCTAAATAAATATCTCCTGTCCATACCCATTTATCCATTTTCATCGTTGTCCCAGGGGTCCCTTCCCCAAAAATTCTAAATTGTAAGTACTTTTTAAGTATTATAACACTGGACTTCGATTACTCAAGTGAGAGTTGGAGACGATATATACAATGTATATGTCTCAGATAATCCCCACGAGAGCTTAATTTCATCATTTTTTGGTAAAAATCCTGCCCCTACCCATTTCTCCATTTTGAAATAGCTGCCCCGGGTGTCTCATCTACCTTATACCTTTATTTGTCAACTATGCTTCAAATAGTTTTTTTTCAAATTCATCAATCTAAACGAATATCTCCTGTCCCTACCTATTTATCCATTTTCAACTCGTTGCCCTGGTGGTCTCTTCCCCATTACATTTTAAATTTTTAAATATTGTTTAAATAATCGTATATATAACACTGGACTTCGATTACTCCAGTAAGTTGTGGAGACGATATGTATGTCGCCGATAGTCCCCACGAGATCTTAAGTTCATCATTCCAGTGTAAATATCCTGCCACTGCCCATTTCTCCATTTACAAATACCTGCTCTGGCATTAAACTATATTAAACTAGTATTTCTCGATTATGCTTCATTTTTTTCAAATCATTAGTCAAAATGCAAATATCCTGGTACCTACCCATACCTCCATTTCTGTCTGGTTGCCTTATCAGCAAATACTGTTAAGATCTAAGTATACACTATAGATTAAATGTTCTTTTTCAATGTTGAAAATATCCGCATTGCCAGTCATTGTTCTTGTAATTGCACTTTATGTTGATAAAATAACTGATGTAATCTATCTCTGAATCATTGCCTGATAAACATTCATCAAAGATGATAAAATGTTTTCCCTACCTACCGACCCATCACTCTTAAAGTACAGTCGGGAAACTGCAAACAAACATAATTTCAAGGTTGGTCTTGTCTATTACCGCTCAAAGGATAACAAAATCTTAAAGTTTTAAATAAAAAAATACTGAATGATATAAAAGATTTTGTCAATGCAATTTCTGTAGATGTCAAGAAACATTTTCTCGAGTTTCTATAAATAAAATAACAAAAAAAATATTTGTTTGTGGTGAAAGTTAAAAAGACTGTCACATGCAAAGATCAAGGTAACCAGGTCAAATATTCTGGTACCAACTAAAAGGTCTTCCCACAAGCGATACATATGCAAAATATGAAAGCCCTATCACTAACCATTCAAAAGTTATACTCAATGTTAAAGTTTTTATGCATTTATTCACATGCCAATGTCAAAGTCATAATGTCAAATATTCCAATACCAATTAAAGGTCTTGCCGCAAAGGAATGCACATGCAAAATATGAATGCTATATCACTTACCATTCAAAGGTTGATATATTTTTCAAAAAAAATCATCACATGCGAAGGTCAAGGTCCTGAGGTCAAAATTTCTGGTATCATTTGAAAAGTCTTGCCACAAGAAATACATATGAAATATATGAAAGCTCTATCAGTTCCAATTCAAAATAAGTGTGTATCACGCAAGATCATACTACTTAAAAAGTTTTAATTAAAAGTAAAACACACACTGTTTCCATCACTGAATATGAATAGATTGCCAACAACATAAGAGCTATCCCTGAATCTCGTAGCTCAAATAAGACCACCAGAAAACAATTATTAGCGGAAATGTTAGAAATACCGTTCTTAGACAACAGCAGTGATACCCGGAATATGGTTGAACACAAACCCTGGCCTTTACAAATAAAACAGTCAAGAAAATTGCAAACTGCCAAAATTGAGCAAAATCAAAATAAAAAAATACAAATAAAACATTATTGCGCCTGTCCCAAGTCAAGTATATGTTGGTCATTGGCTTGTCCTTGTTTTCTTATAAAATTTGAGTTTCTTGATATTTGGGTTATTGGATGTGGTTTGTTTCCATTGATTTATTAACTTCTTTACCTTTTTGGGGTCATTTAGGGCTTGCTATATGGTGTGAGGTTCCTCACTGTGTTGAAGACCGTACGGTGACCCCTAGATGCTTTGTTTTGGGTCATTTTAACCTGGATATGGGATGTTGTCTCCTTGACATTTACCCCATTTCCTTTCTTTTTCATATGAAGGTTGAGGGTAAAAACGGCATTAAAATGCCCAAAATTTGGACATAGAATGTCCTTAACAATCAAATAAGAAGTATAAAAATGTGTCAAAGTGTTATTTGCTACGTCATGCATACCGTTATAGAAAAAAATGCTATTTCCGAGTACAATTAATATACACAAAAGTATCAAACATGTAACGAAGTATAGAAATTATTAGTATAAGTAGCTATTTATGCAAAACTGTACTTTACCTGTGTTATCTTGAGGAGTCATTACTACTTCCAACGAAGAACCATTAGTCGGTCTCTCCTGATTAGTTACGTTTAAAATTTCATTGACAAATTCACTGACATGTTGATGGAGATGTCTCTCACTTTGAAATACAGTGTCCTTTGCTAATACACCCAGTTTTAAAATGTTATCTGTTCCGCATTTTTCTTGCCAACTGTCCTCGGTGTCTTCTGTTACGACAAAAATATGCTTTTTAAAAATGCGCAAAAAGTAACTTTACAGTAATTTTGGTATTTATTTGTTTATTACAACTGCTGCTGGACTGTTAGTATTGGGTATTACCAAATCCAGTATCCCAGTACTTTGTTGATGGCCCGACTATTTATCTTTAATGGATACTTACAATATTTAAAATTGAGAAATTTTGTTTAAAACTAAGACGTTATCCCTCATGCATAGCTCTGTCCTTAGCTTATTTTGGTCAATAAAGTATTTTTTGTTATTTGTTCTTTTAAAAGTTCATTCATATTTCGAAGTATGAATTTCCATTGGTTTGCTTTTATCTGCACTGAACTGTTGTCAAAATGGCCATCTGCAAAAAGTAAATTACAGAAACTGCAATATTTTGTTATTTCACCAGCCCAATAGTCAGACTTGTCAAACACGAAAACTATACTCCGTGTTATATAGAAATTTACTGATTTTAACAAAAATTCTAAACATCCAAACGTTGGGCTTCCTTGCTACAAGATTTTGCTTCCTATTTCGATATCTTTGGCAATGAATCCTTCTTTGTGACTTCTTTTGAATTATAGATATCTATGTTTGATTGGAATGCTTCTAATGAGAGGTTACTCCTTGCAACACTTGTACAGTAAAACAGAATTAAATGTTTATGATGCAACTTAAATATTTCCGTATTTTGAAATTACCGAGTCTTTGCAATTACTGCATGTACTGGTGGAGCAGACTTCCCCAAGGTTATTCACCAGCCCAGTACTTAATCAGACTTGTCTGCCTTGAAAACAATATCTCATAAATTAACAGTTTTTTTTTTATCAAAATTCTAAATAATCAATGAAGGAAGATGAAGTATATGCAAATGAGTCAAAGTCTTTACAAATACATGGTGACAATAAGCAATGGAACAAAGCTTTAATTGTTGGTTATTTTTCATCGTAAAATCGACATGAGCATGCTCATATCTCAAAGCAAGTTCAAAATGGCCTCTAGCTCCGGTTTGAGTGCATTCATTGCTAGAGATCAAGCAATGGTACATCCATGTTTATCATGACTTGGATGTGGGATCGTCGAGAAACCCATTTAAAACACTACGACTTCATTCCGTATATTGAAATCTAAAGAGGTCCTTGATAATGAATTTGGTCTCCTATCTCAATATCTTTGGCAATGACTACTTCTATCAGATTATATCTGGATTGGAGCTTTCTGTATTTGATTCTACTGCTGCTGATCAGGGGTAACTCATTGAAACACGAAAACAGCATAACAGAATTTACTATTTATGATGCAACTTGGGTATTTTTGCATTTTGTAAAAACTTATCATAATTTTGAAAAAATAAATTTCCTGACACTCTCAACCACAGGATATTGTTTGAAATACAGATTGACTATATTCAAGAAACCAATCATCGGATCGCCAAAACGTTTTATTTAAATGTCCTGAAACTTCAAGGATACTCTAATTAGCAACATTATACGTGAATACATTTATGTTGGACTGTCAAAAACAAGAGGCTCAGAGACTGAGCCTGTATCACTCACCTGACAAAATGCTTCTATGCCATGCAAGTCAAAATATGTTTATTACCAACGGGGTCTAATATTTAGCTAAGTTCTCCATTAGCACCAGTGTTTCAGTCTTATCATATTGGAATAAGTAATTTTTGCAAAGGACCTTCCATACATTTAGCTAAATTTGCTTTAATAGTTTCAGAGAATATGATGAAAAGGATGGATTTCTCATATCGGGCTGCAATGTTAAACTATGTTCTGCAGTGGAGACCATGTTTTTTACCGGATCAAAATGAAATGAGTAATTTTTGTAAAATAATTTCCGTACATCATTCCTCTAAAGTTTGGTTGAATTTACTTCATTGGGTTCATAGGAGAAGATACAAATGTGAATTCCCATAGAGTCCAATGTAAAACTATGTTCCATGCTGGCGGTCATGTTTTCTATCGGATTGTAATGCAATGAGCATTCTTTGTCAAGGACCTTGAGAACATCATTCCTGTAAAGTTTGCTTGAATTTGCTTCAGTGATTTCAGAGGAGAAGATGAAAATGTGATTCTTCCCATAGGATCCACTGCTTAACCTAAGTTCCGTGCTGGTGACTGTGTTTTTATCGGATCGGAACGAAATAAGCAGTCTTTGTAAAGGACCTTTAGTAAATCATTCCTGTAAAGTTTGGTTGAATTTGCTTCAGTGGTTTCAGAAGAGAAGATGAAAATGTGATTTTTTCCATAGGGTCCAATGTTAAACCTAAGTTCCACGCTGGCAGCCATGTTTTTTACCGGATTGGAATACAATGATCACTCTTTTTAAAGGACCTTTAGTACATCATTTCTGTAAAGTTAGGTTGAATTTGCTCTAGTGGTTTCAGAGGGGCAGATGAAAATGTGATTTCCCCATAGGGTCAAATGTTAAACTTAAGTTCTGCGCTGGCAGCCATGTTTTTTATCGGATCGGAACAAAGAGTATTCTTTGTCAAAGACCTTTAGTACATCATTTCAGGAAAGTTTGGTTGAATTTGCTTCAGTGGTTTCAGAGGAGAGGATTAAAATGTTAATTCCCATAGGGTCCTATGTTAAACCTAAGTTCTGTGCTGGCGGCCATGTTTTTTATCGGATCATAACGAAATGAGTAATCATTGTCAAGGACCTTTAGTACATCATTCCTGTAAACTTTGGTTGAATTTGCTTCAGTGGTTTCAGAGGAGGTAAAAAAGTGATTTTTCCCATAGGGTCCTATGTTAAACCTAAGTTCTGTGCTGGCGGTCATGTTTTTCATCGGATCAGAACGAAATGAGTAATCATTGTAAAGGACCTTCAACACATCATTCCTGTAAAGTTTGGTTAAAAAGACAATACGTTATTTTGAAAGATGAGTCAAAGGGGTGCTCGCCGCTCAACTGCCGGCTAGCTCAAGGAGCCTAGCCTGCTGGTAGAACACTGTCGCACTACGGATGAAAAATCAAAATTTCCCGAAGGGTTTGGTCAAGAATCATCATAAATTTCAGTAGACATTTCAGTTGAATAATAGATGCCTTTGAGTGTTAACAGTTATTTTTAATTATTTGGTACCTGTCTTTTCTGACGTACACCGACTTGGTTTTCAAAGTATTTGCGCACAGGAAGTAGTTGAATCGACCTGCAAATCACTTATACGATACAGATTATTATTTCAAAGCTTTGGATTTTCATTTCGCTGATAAATCCAAGAAATGATTGATGAAAATGTTGTTTATAGTAAACAATGTTCTCCCAGGAGGCTAAATCCCTAATGTCATAAAATATTTGATAAAAAATGGTTTATATTTACAAATCTGACTCTCAGAATCAACATTGATCTCACAACTTCCTGTTTGTTAGCTGTACCTGATATTACTTATTGTTCGGATTTCGTTTTGTTTTATGCATTTTAAACATTTTTTAAATTATGGATTTCCTTTATTTGGGTTCTAGTGCTGCTGATGAGGAATTAATAGCCGAAATGGCCATACAGCTCATAAAAATTATCGCAGTTGGAGTTAACATATGTGTTATGGTCTCATGTTCATTTACTCCATATCCTTTCGCAAAATATTTGATAAACAGTAGTTAAAGATACTGGGCATAATTTTTCTTTCAATTGTTGAAATCAAAGCCTAAATAGTCACTATTTTTACTAAAAGGAATTCAAGGATATATGGTAGTTAGAGAGAATTCAAAAGCATAAGTGGTCTTTGATTCTTACAGGAAATTAACCAAAATTGGAATAAGTTATTTTTGTATCTGATGAAAATGTTTGTCCAAATCAAAACAAAATCTGAAAGTATGGTTGCCAGTTAGAATTCCCCCCAAAAATAAGTGGTCTTTGAGACTTTCAGGAAATTTACTAAACTAAGAATCAAATTTAAAAGAAATAAGTACTTTTTGATACTTTCAGATATTTGCAAAAAATAGAATCATATATAAGAATTCTAAATATTCAGAATTTTGTATTTCCAAACACATGAAAACGGACATTTTTAGCTAGATTTCACGTCTGCACGGATTTGACATAACCGGTTTTGACTCAACCCTGGATTGACTCACTGATAGTGTGACGGGTGCCGCTAGCGGGGCAGGACATGCTTACCCATCCAGAGCACCTGATGTCACTCCCGGTTTTTATGGGAGTTGACACTGTCATTGCTTTAGTTTTTTGTTGTCTTGTATATCATACTGTAACATTTTAGTTTTGTCTACTTGAGTGATGTTTGTGCTACCGATTTGTCCTTATGATTGTTTTCATACTATATAGATTTCCAAAAAAAAAAATCAAAATTTCACCATGATATTGTTTGAGGGTTAGAGAAGTAACATGTATCATGGATTTCATTGGTTTTTGTCTAAGGGTTAGAAAATGACATTAACCAATCCGCTACCAAACAGACCTTCAAAACACTTTATGCCTTACTGATAATGTGACGGGTGTCGCTAGCGGGACAGGACATGCTTACCCTTCCGGAGCACCTGATGTCACTCAAGTTTTTCAAGGGAGTTCACACTACGAGTGCCTTAGTTTTTAATGTCGTCTTTTTTATTTCCGTGCTTGTAGCTATCTCACGTCCTTGTTTTGTCTATGTTTTTCTCTGTTGCCGTTTTTGCAATGTCTTCGGATTTCGATTTTTGTAGTGTTCGTTTCCCCTGTTCCTTCGGTATTCTACTGCCGTTGTTTTTTGAAAAAATATAGGACACTATACTAAACTTAAAAACAAATTGATTCTTTGACATTTTCATGAAATTTACCACAAAGCGAACTGTCATCAAAACGTCAATACTTATTGCGCATCTGCAGACTATTTGTAGCAATTCTGAAACAAAAACGAATCCTTAAATCCGAAAATGTCACATGCCACATGCATCAAAATCAACATCTATGGGCCTTTGTCAAAATCGACATTTTGGAGCTTTTTGTTTGCAAAGCTTATTGCGCATCTACAGACTATATTGAACAATTCTACAACAAAATCAAATCCCAACATCCAAACCTGTTGAATGAGTTTGCGTCGTATGCCGCAAGTATCAAAATCGACATCTTCGGGCCTTTTGTTTGTATGAAGACCAATATAATAAATCCGAGAGCTTACTACGCATCTGCAGCATATATGCGACAATTCTATAATAAAATTAAAACCGTAAATCAAAAATGTAGGAGTTTGCGTGGCAGAAATGTGTGACTGAGGAACGGACAGACAGACAGACGGACGAGACCAACGACAATATTTACGAACTTTTATTCAGAAGTAGTGGATAATTAAAGAAAATATCGTACATTGTATACAAAATACAACTTATAATTTCCATTCCACATATCGGTATTTCAAATCACACGCACTTATAAAACAAAACTGTTGATGACAAAAACTGATAGACACAAGGACTGACAAATGGACAAAGTGATAACTATCGGGAACTCACATCTCGATCATATCACAGTACCTTTATATAATAAAGAAAAATCATAGAAAACTACAGTCCGTTTTTCATATTAATGCAGTTGACTTACCTGTATCATATATGTCATCTGCTTCTGTTATAAGAACTTCAACAGGACTGGTCAATATTTTTTCAAGAGATGTTAAGGTAAATATCTTTTGAAGGAAAGACTTAACAGCTGCATGTAAAACCTCTCGCGCTCTGAAACATTTATTGGCAATTTCAATGTGTAGAAGAAGACATTTGTTCTCTGCTCTAAGCAATTTGATTTCACAATTTCTTTCATTCAGGCCCTGCTGTACTTCCTGTAATATCTCTATTACTTTTGGAATGTCCATATTTGGATCACGAACGTACAGGAAATACTTTTCGGTACCTATAAAAAGCATAAGCACAATGGAAATTCAACATATTACTCAAAACAGGTTTGGGGACTGAATATGAAATAATAATTCCAATTGTTATTGTAACGCTCAATTTCATTGGTCAACGTCATTAAAAACAAAGAAGTTATTTCTCGATAAACGCTTCTTGTCGATTACTACGCTCCGAGATAAAATAGTGCAGTAAATGATGACGTCAAATTCAGACAAAACATTGTTTTAAATGCAAGGAATTGGAATTATAGGAAATAAAAGTCATTTTGGAGGAGTTTATGGATGTGTAAACGCGGCCTTTCACTCACAAACTTTACATAAAGTCCTTCGGACTTTATTTAGTTTGTGAGTGAGTCGGCCGCGGTTACACATCGATAAACTCCTCCAAAATGACTTTTATTCCTATAATAGATGTATCATGATTAAATTTTAGTTTAAAAAAAGTAAGTGTTATCGTTAAATATAAATGAATATTCACATTTGTTTATACAACTGAAGCTAGTGACTAAATTTTGCAGTCTGGCTAAGCAAAAAAAAAATTGAATTCAAGCTGTAGCCTTTGCTTAGTTTTACACCAGAAATGAGTGTATTTCTGGGACAGAACTAGAGCATCATCAAGAACTTTTCCAGAAGTGCACCATATGTATGTGCAAAATCTTGATATAAAACTGTCCTGGAACATTTATCTAAATTATATCTGAACATTTGACCATAGCAGAACATAGATCAGTTATGAAATCATCCATAGAATATTCCAGAAGATTTTATTCGTTTTAGTACATATAGTGTGCAAATTTCACGTATAAAACAATGACAGTAGAACAATAAACTGACAATCAAATTCGGTACAAATATTTTACTGTATTTGTCCTCACCAAATTCAAAAAATTCCTTATATTATTGTTTTACCTTCTATGTAAATATTTTACCTCTCACTGTAGCTCAGAGTAAAATATTTCGCAAAAAGGCCCATCCATGATTATTTCTTGAATTAAACACACAAGCACACATTTACTGGCAAGCCTACATTGGCAAAACATTTGATATCTATTGTTAATGATTGCTCATCTTTTCGATTGGTACTATGTCACGGTTTATACTCTTTTAAATGCGTGCCAGTTTATAAAATCTGACAGTGAGTATTTTAAAACCATCATATCAAATAGCTCTTGTACTCATTTGTGGTATGGGATTATACAAATATAGATTTTTTATTACCTTTTCTGTGCTCATATCTGATCTGTCATACTATGAAAGCTTATTTGGGTCGAAATTTTGAAGTTAAGAGGGATATAATACAAAAGTTAACACGAAACACCTACAATGGCCAAAAAATGCAATCGCATGCAACAATGTACCAAGGAACTGCACTAGAAAAAAAACAAAAAAAAACAAAAACAAAAACAAAAAAGACAAAACAAAAGACAAACGTAAACAACGACAGAAATTCAGACCGGACTTAATACCTGCACCAACAATAGCTAGCGGCAAAGTGAAACCGGTTTATGGGTATCCAAAATCCCTTTTTCTCAGTCCCGTTTCCCTATAGTATAACAAAACATCGACAGTAGAATACCTAACAAAGGAACAAAGGAGTGAAATTTTAAAAAATCGAAGTCCAAAGTCATACTATAGGGAAACGGGACAGAAAAAGGGGGAGAAAAAAAACCTTAAACCGGTTTAACCCTGTCGCTGGCTTTTGCTAGTGCAGGTGTTACATACTAGTATATCCCCCATACCAGGATTTATCCCCCGGAAAAATGAGAATATACTCAGATTCCCCCCCCCGGAAAATCTAGTATATACTGGATTTTAACCCGGGGAAAAATGAGTATATACTGAAGTTTCCCCGTACGGATAATCGGGTATGTGTATACGCATACTCATACTAGTTTTTCCCCCATACTAGAACTTCCCCTCTCTGAAGAGGAACTTGGCAAATTGTAGTTAAGGTAACGACGTCGACTTCATCTTCATCTAATAAGGAAACACTTCAAAGAAAGCAAGATAGTAGAGAACAAGTTTACTCAAATGGACAAAAATGATTAGCAAAGAAAGCATATTTAAGACTAGAAAAACTGTGAGCAAAGTTCACTAATGTATAGCCCCTCGCTCCCCCATTTTACTTAAGAAAAAAATTCAACAGCAAAAAAAAAAAAAAAGAAAAAAGAATCAAGTCATATCAAATTTCTAAATAGCTGGTGCTCAATGAGAATATCCACTGAACATTCTGTGAAATTTTCGTTGAATTTTACCAAGTGGTCTAGGAGGAGTTGTACGCCTATTGTGGACGGAATAGCGAACGGACGAACTGCCACCATGATCACTATACATCGCCCGCTAAAATGGGGGTGTAACAAGTGGACATACATACTTCTGCAAATCAGCCCAACAGTATCTGATCTGCAAATAAATGTGAATGTGGTGTAAGGGCTAACAGAAATTTTTTTTCTATACCAAGTATTTATATCAGCTGCATATAAAAAATATCAATGTACTTAGAATCGTGTTCATCTCCGCCGGATTTGAGAATGTTTGTTTTTGCAGGTTTAAAAAACAATTTAATTTAAGGGTGTATTGTAAGAACAGAAACGGAGTTAGAATTGGAACACGAAATCGCATCCCAACTGGGGGGTTTAGTAAGAAATCGAAATCACCCCCAAAACAGGTCCCACTATTCATATCGTTACATGGATGTAATAGCAAAATTGTGAAAGTCCCGGATGTAAACATGGAAGGACGGAATTTTGGACTCTCGATGAAAAATTAGAAAAATCTTAAATTTGTGCATATAATGTGATCATAATTGGACGTTTCAGAAATAACTGAATATGATGAACAATTATGCTTTCTGATAAAATTGTACAAGAATGTATTACTTTCGAGTCTCCGGATTTAAAAATGTGATTTGTGATCTGAGATCAGTAAGTTTAAACATAAACACACGTACATGTACCCGGTATTTAAAAACTAGTAACCAGTAACCAGTATATGATATGCCAAAGAAAACATAGACCTGCAAAGAAACCAAAAAGTATGTCAAACCCATTTCAGTCACCAGAACCTAACCCAGAACCAATTCCATCAATTTCATTAAGTCTAGCTACTGAAATAAATCCAAGTGACCCAACAGAACTCATACGCAAACGTAATGAATTATCGTCCGTTTCATCCCATAGTGACTCTATATTATACGATACTGACTCTGAGAGCTTTAAACAGAAAATCAAAATAATTATTGAAGGTCGCTACAGAGGCAGCAACTTGAAAAACAATACGATAAACAGGTTAAAATGGATGAAAAAATGGCTAAAGATTTATCCCCACTGCAGTCAGAAGTCAAGTCCAAATCATCTGTAATTACTGTTTTGCAAAATCAGTTGAAACAATCCCAGTCAGACCTACAACAATGCCGTTTACAGCTGAATGATAATGCTCAGTATACACGTAAGAATACTGTTCGTATATATGGTCTTGAGCAGACGGACTTTAAAAACGAAAATTTGATATTTTACAAAACCTCTTCACTGAAAAGCTGAAACTAACAAACATCGATGTTGAAGTTGCACACAGAATTGGACCCACGAAAAAATCTGACGGGACCCCAAACAAAATGAGAGCCGCCATTTGTAAATTTCCCAGGCGCACTGAAAAAATGAAAGTAATTTCAGCACATCGCCAGTTGAAAGGCCAGAAAGTTCTATAAGTGACGAACTTACTAAGTACAATTTTGATCTGTTGAAAAAATTACAAGACCATAACCAGTTACAACAAGCTTGGTCTTTCAATGGTAAAATATGTGCCAAAAATCACCAAAATGTAGTGAAGAGAATAGTTGATATAAACGAAGTTCGTACAATTTTTAAATAAACAACCTGTAAGCAGTATCCTTAATCTTGTGTTTAAACTATTTTATGCCAATCTGTTTTAACTTTAAGTTGCCTTTGGTAGTAAACGCCTACTTTGTCAGTGTATAATATTCATGTGTCAGAAACTACTGAAACTACATATTTCTGGTCTCCATGCATAATTTTTTTCGATATTATTGTCTTCTCAGTTCAAACGCTGTTTTTTCTTTCATTGATTTTGCCATTTTGCATAATTTACGTACTTGCAGTGTACAATTTTTAATAATCAGAATCCCCATTTTCATAAATAACTGAAATTGCTCTCATCGGTTATTTTACTTTTTCTTCATTGATTATTTTTCTTTTCATATTTTTGAATCATTATTTTTCTTTTCACATTTTTGAATTATTATTAAGTTAAAAATATTGCTAATTGCAGATAATAAATTTATGGGTTTAATTTTCAAGTGAGTGGAGTGGTGTGTGTCGTCCTTTACAGACCAAGGACACGGACAACTTGAATCAAGTGCCAAACGAGCTGTTGTCTTGGTGCCCTTGGACTATTCGGGACGACGACACTTAAGTTTATTTAGTCAATTTTTTTACTGACACATTCTCCTAGTTCGTAGTATACTTTTTTTTTTCAATGCAACCAAATAAAAAAATTATAATTGTAATTAGGTAGTCTACAAATACACAGATAAACAATTTGTTAGACACGTTCCATTGTAGTATGCTTTTCATTACATGATATTATTGTCCAAATTCTTATAATATAATGAATTATGCACATACTAATTAAATTGTATCATAGGTGTATTGCCTGTCATTCGTACTCTTTTTGTATTTTATATGTGTATTGTGTAACTTGATCGAGCTGGACATATCTCCTATAATTTACCCTTGGGTTTTAAATGACAATTGGAAGTGATCAATATAGGTCGTGTATAGGTCACTTTAATAATATTATTAACGTAAAACTTTTCTCGTATGGGAACTTATGTTTTGCTTATAAAAGCAGATATATATCACAGACTCAGTACGCCAACTTATTCTGTACGGCTGTGTGTGTTCTCTCGTGGTCGATATCGTTCCAACAAAATTTCAATGATCATATTTTTGCTTTTGGTCGCATCAGAGAATGTGCATCCTAATCCGGGTCCGTCCGGTGACCTGTCTGTTTGTCACATAAATTCACGGAGTCTTTACTCCTTCGATCATGATCTAAAAACAAATCGCACAAAAATAGACGAGATAGAAGCCATATTATGTCTTCAGTATCAATATGATATTATTTGTATCAGTGAGACCTGGCTCAAGTCCAGTATCTCTGATGAAATCAAAATTGATAACTATTCTGTTTATCGCAAAGACAGAATAGACCAGTCTGGTTACGGTGGTGTTTTGATCTATTTTTCGAATCATTTACACTGCGAACGGCGTACTGAATTTGAGATCCCCGGTCTGGAGTATCTATGTTTAGAACTTTTAAGAATAACTATAAATCTATTCTCGTTGCTGTTTGTTATAGACCTCCTACGAACCAATCGGAACAAAGAAAACGGTTCATTGAAAATTTCAAATCGGTTATTGAAAATATGAAAACATATCCGTCTGATCTAATGATCCTAACGGGCGACTTCAACGATAAATGCTCTTCGTGGTCCGATAACCACGCAAATAGTGAGCTCGGATTACATTTATTTAACTTGACGTCCTCATATAATCTTGCTCAATTAATAAACGAGCCAACGAGATACACAAACGAGTCATCATCAATACTAAATTTGATATTCATAGATAATGATATTACGGAGTAAAGCCACCGTTATTAAAATTTGATTGATTGAAACTTATTTTTTTGTCTAAACATGAAAATTAGATTGGGCACAAATTATACAATTTAGAATTGCCCTTTCCAATAATTACATAATATACAAACATAGACATAGTAAATACAATTATTTCTAATATACGTTTACAAAATGGATAGCAACAGAGATGATAATTTCGCTGAGAAAAGGTAAATAAAAGGTATTAAGTGTTAGCCCGGTCGTTCGACTGATTGACAAAACAGTTAGTTTGTAAACCGCCCTGTTTCTTTAATATACGATTGAACGTGACTAAAAATTAATTGGTTTGTTTCCTGATCCTGTTCTTCCAACCCATAAGTAAGACGGCCAAATTAAATGGAATATTCATTGACGAGATGCTAGTAAATAGTTTGTTTCTTTGAACACGGAATTTAGAGCAATTAATAAAAAATGTTTTACTGACTCAGTGGCTGCACCACATGCACAAGAGGCATTCTCAGATAAATGAACTCTGATAAATATTTAGACAAAGGTACAGTATCATTTTGACTATTCCTCAAATTGTATGGTGTTGTGTCTGAAACAAGAGGCGGCATCAAATCATTTAAATATTCCGGACACTGACCGTTTGTAATTTTATAAAATAAAACGAGTTTTTGTTGCTCGCGTCTAGCTGCTAGTGTTTCCCAACCTGTTTCTTGATATAAAGAGTCTTTACTTGAATAAGTAATTAACCCTGTAACAATCCTTGCAGCTTCAAGGTTTATTTTTTCTAATCGGTCAGAGTTAACTTTACCACAGTTGTCCCAAACTTCACATGAATACTCAAGAATTGGACGAATAAATGTTAAATATATTCGTTCTAAAAAAGTCCTGTTAAGTTGAAATTTTAATTTTCGTAGTACGTTCAACTGTTTGGACGCCTTTTCAATAATGGAATTTATATGTGACGTCCATTTACAATCCGAACTAAATATAACACCTAAATGTCGATGAACAGCAACTGGATCAATGAATGTGCCATTAAAAGTAAACGAAAAATCAGTATTTATGTCTCTAAGACTAAACACCATTATATCAGTTTTATCAGGGTTCATTTTAACCAGCCATGTTTCAGCCCATTTGAAAGTTTACTTAGGTCGTGATTAACAAAAGTGTTTAAAGTTGCACTATCAGGAGCACAATGACCGACTGACGTGTCATCTGCAAATAGTCTACATAAGCCTATGAGATCGTCAGCTATGTCATTAACATAGACCAAAAATAGCAATGGTCCCAGCACAGACCCCTGGGGAACCCCAGCATGCAGCATACCAATATTTGAAATATCATCTTTTAGAACGACTTTTTGTTGTCTAAGTGATAGGTAACTGTCAAACCAGGCAAGCAAATTTCCCTTAATCCCGTAATTTTCTAACTTCCAGATCAGACCCCGAATCCAAACCCTATCGAAAGCACGACTAATATCGCAAAATGTAATAGTAGTTAGTTGACTGTTATTTAAGGCCAACAATATTTCATGATACAATTCAATCAGCTGATGACTGGTTGAATATTCCGGAAGAAATCCAGACTGAAACTTATAAAGAAGAGAGTTCGACGATAGGTGGTTAAAACATGTCGATATATAATTTTCTCTAACACTTTGCTGGCACAGCTTTATAAAGCAACGGGTCGATAGTTTGAAACTAGAGACCTATCACCCTTTTTATACAAAGGCACAACGTTGTATATTTTCCAACTGGATGGAAAAATACCTAACCTAATGGACTTGTTAAACAACATAGTAAGAGGTTGCGCTATTTCAAACTTTACCTTAACATTCTATTATTTATCAAGTCGTTTCCAACAGCCTTGTTTGGATTTAACGTAGAAATAATATCGATCACGTCCTTTTCAAATACTACAATATTATTTAATGTTTCTCTCCCCTTTTGTCGAACTCTGGTAGATCTTTATCACTATTTTTAAGTTCCGTTACTGAACAGAAGAAATCGTTCAGTACATTGCATTTGTCGAAATTATTAAAAACAAGATTCATATTATTATTCGGGTCGCGTAATTGTGGTATGCTGTTAGTACAGCCGTCGCCTATTAGTAGCATTTTTATAGTTTTCCAATAAAGTTTGCTATTTGCAGATTTAAGATCGGGCAGATTTTCGTTAATGTTTAAGTAAAAAATTTTCTTTCGCATGTTTCTTCATGTTGTTTACCTTGTTCCTTTGGTTTTTGAATTTTTCATGGTTATTGCGTGTCTTATTTTTTTAGATAATTTCTGCGAAATCTATCACGAAGACACATGGCACTACGTATTTCAGAATTCATCCAAACTTTATCATCTTCGCGAATTATGACCTTCTGAGATGGAATATGCTGGTAGCATATATCAAGAAATTTTCGAACAAAATTTTCGCATGCAATAGCTATATCTGGTTCTAAATAAATAAGTTCATACCAGTTAGTCTCCCTAACCTTTTCTCTCATAAGATCATAATTCGCTCGTTTAAAGTTCCAGACGTTACGTGTATAAGTTTTTTGTTTTCATAACCTGAGTATAAAATAACGTAGGTTCCATCGTGATCACTTATTGATCTGTCTATATCAAAAGTGCCACTGTCGTTTATAATTACTGTCGATTATTATTAGTGTCACCGTCAGTTACTAAAATTGGATCAAGTAACGATCGGAATTGCCGAAAAAATTTGTGGGACTAACAATAAGGTTAGACAAACCGTTGATATTAATAATATCAAAAACACGCGTTGGCAAGTTTGACTTTAAAACTTGACCATTGTAGTATTTATTGTAAGTTAAATTTTAAAGTGAATAAATCTCATGCCTACAAGCGACGAATGTGGGATTATAAATTTGCAGATTACGATAGCTTAAACACTGCGTTAAGTAACGCCCCGTTTGACTCAGCTTATGATATTTACGACGATTTAGATGACATTGTTTCGTATACAAATGGATTAATTATATCCACATGTTCTGACTAACTAAATACCGAAGCTACTGTGAATTTAATTTCTGCATATGCGCATTTCGAAAACTTATGTCTCCCCAGTGCAGATAAAATCTAAAAGTTTGGAATTACAAAAATAGGAAAACAGCAAACACATACAATGGCCAGGAACTACAATCACATGCCACAATCCACAAGCAAACTGCACCAGAAAAACAAAAATTAAAATAAGAGACAAACATAAATATCGATAGGAACTCGGGATAGCCGGACTTGGTACCGGCACCAGCAAAAGCCAGTGGTAGGGTTAAACCGGTTTATGGGTACCCAAACCTCCCCTTTTCTCTATCCCGTTTCCCTATAGTATCATAAACATGCGAATAAAACCCAATTCAGGTAGACTACTAACTCAATGACCACTATCTTGGAACAAAAAAAGCCTAAGACAAAACGTAATTTTGAAAGAAGGGTCAAAGAGTGCTCGCCGCTAAACTGCCGGCTAGCTCAAGGAATCTAGTCTGCTGGTAAAACACTGTCGCACTACGGAAGAAAAATCAAAACTCCCCGAAGGGTTTAGTAAAGAGTCTTCATGTATTTCAGCAGACATCGGCAGTATCAGTGAGAGGCCAGTATATATGTAATGTCTTCAGGTCACTAGAATCCAAAGCCAATTTAACGGATTTGTTCAGAATATCTCGTCGATATCCACTATTACGTAAAAAATGTAAGTTACGTCCCAGTTTTTCTGGATTATTTATCAGTTTTTGACATTTTTTAACAACATTTCCATAAAATCGAGGATGAGAAATGCCCTTTGTTATTAGCTGTTTGCGAGTCAAGTCATATCTAGATATCAAATGTTCATATCTTCTGTAAAACTTCTTAAAAGTATTTAATAATTTATGAAATCTATAACCTTGTTGTAAAAGTTTGGATGTGAGAGTAAGGTTACGCTCATTAAAATCATCAAGGGTGGAACAAATGCGAGCGAATCGTACAAGTTGGGATATATACACCCCGTAGGATGGAGCTAGGGGAACGTCGCCGTCAAGAAAGGGGAAATTAGTAATTGTAAAATCAAAATTATCCCTTTTATCATAAACTTTAGTTTTTATTTTACCAGAGTCAATGGTGATACTTAGATCCAGAAAAGGGCAGTATTTAGAATCATTGTTTGCCTTATTTAGTTTCAGTTGTTGTGGGTAAATGGTGTCAGCATAAGCTAAAAACTGGGGATTGTCAATAGTAAGGATATCGTCAATATACCTGCTATTATCATTGAAAATATAAATAAGTTTATCACTATTTGGTACAGTTCCATTTTGTAGTTTTTTCATGAATTCCCGTTCGTAACAGAACAGAAAAAGCTCTGCAATGAGAGGTGCACAATTAGTACCCATGGGGATTCCAATGACCTGATGATAAACAATGGTGCCAAAACGAACATAAATTTTGTCTAGCAAGAGATTCAGTGCCTTAATCATATCATCACATATCCAGGAGCAATAATTGTTGTAAGAGATATTGGAGAAGAATCCTGCCTTTTTGTTGTAGCAAATAAACTGAAGACCCGAAAATTTAAAAGACCATTTAATAAGTTCACCCAATTTAGAATTAATCAAATTATGCGGAAGGGTTGTATAAAGTGTAGAAAAATCATAACTGTCAATAGATGAAACTGGTCTATCTATAGATTGTAATTTATCTAAAACTTCAATAGAATTTTTTACACTCCATAAGTAATTTACACCAGAGTTTTGATAAGTTTTCTCACAATAGTTTTTGACTAGCTCCTTTATACAAGTGAGTGCACTGGTTAAATTGATGGACAAATTTGTGGTAGAACAATTACTAGAAGCAGAAATGAAACGATGTTTGTAGGGATTTTTGTGAAATTTAGGAATCCAGTACATAGTAGGTAGGGTGTTATCTTTAGGTGGAACTTTGAGTGTTTCTGTATCCTTGTAATGTTGTGTGGTGAGCGTTTTCTCGTCATAATTTGTACGTTCAAAAGTGCTAGACCATAAACACAAAGATATGTAAAAACTGATAGAGAACTACTGGGCTGGTGAATACCCTCGGGGACTAACAGTCCACCAGCAGTGGCATCGACCCAGTGGCAACAAATAACTAAATACCGAAGCTACTGTGAATTTAATTTCTGCATATGCGCATTTCGACAACTTATGTCTCCTCAGTGTAGATTAAAACTAAACGTTTGGAAGACCATAAATTCAAAGATATGTAAAAACTGATAGAGAACAAATAACCAATATGATCTAAATATAAAGCAAAAATCAGCTAAGGACAGAGCTTTGCATGAGAGAGATACTCCTTAGTTTTCAACAAAATTTACAAAACTTTAGATATTGTAAGGTTCCAAGCGTAATCGGCTTTCGGGTCACCACCTAAGTACTGACTACTGTGCTGGTGAATACCCTCGGGGATTAACAGTCCACCAGCAGTGGCATCGACCCAGTGGCAACAAATAACTAAATACCGAAGCTACTGTGAATTTAATTTCTGCATATGTGCATTTCGACAACTTATGTCTCCTCAGTGTAGATAAAATCTAAATGTTTGGAAGACCATAAACTCAAATATATGTAAAAACTGATAGAGAACAAATAACCAATATGATCTAAATATAAAGCCAAAATCAGCTAAGGACAGAGCTTTGCATGAGGGATACTCCTTAGTTTTCAACAAAATTTACACAAATTTAGATACTGTAAGGTTCCAAGTGTAATCGGCGTTCGAATCAGCACCTAAGTACTGACTACGGGGCTGGTGAATACCCCCGGGGACTAACAGTCCACCAGCAGTGGCATCGACCATGTGGCAACTAATAACTAAATACCGAAGCTACTGTAAATTTATTTCATCCCAAATAAAGTCGGCACAATTCGTCCCGACGACAAACACTGGATGAGTAATGAAGTACGACGAGCGATACGTCATCGAAATAGATGTTATAAAAAATTTCAACGAACTCAACGCGACGAAGATAAAATGTTGCATATCATTGCAAGACGAGAAGTGAACCGCCTTAAACGTGATGCCATTCACAGATACGAAGACAAAACAATTAAAACACTTTCTAGCACTAATGTTGATCCGAAAAAAAAATTGGAGTCTCAGCAAATCAGTTCTTGGATTTAATTCAGTTAGAGTTATTCCCCCTTTAAAAAAATACTCAATATTGCCTGATAATTTAGATAAAGCTGAAGAGTTCAATAATTATATTGCCTCTCAAATTTGTTTGACTCAAGATGACAACGAACTACCAGTTTTTCCTCAGTAAACATATTTAACAGACCAGCGTATTAGTGATATGCACAGGACACTGAAGTTTTTTAATATTTAAGTCAGGTTAATACTAGGAAGGCAGTTGGCCATGATGGTTTATCTAATCACGTTCTCATAAATTGTGCTAGATCCTTGTATAAACCACTATCTAAACTATTTAATTATTCCCTTAGTATGGGAAGATATTCTTCTAGTTGGAAAATCTCTAATGTTTGTCCTGTATACAAGACTAAAGGGGAAAGGAGTGATAAGTGTAATTACCGTCATATAGCTTTATTATCTTGTGTCTCCAAAATATTCGAAAAAATTATATACAGATCACTTTATGAGTACTGTGCAAATCATAACCTGCTTATAGCTGAAAATTCGGGCTTTAAGAAGAATGACTCTACGGTGAACCAAATGATTGCCATCACACACGATATACACAAATCACTGGATGATGGCAAAGACGTTTGTGCTATTTTCCTTGATGTGTCGAAAGCTTTTGATAAAGTATGGCATGCTGGGTTGGTGTTTAAATTAAAACAAATTGGAGTAGATGGACCCTATTAGCCCTTCTAGAAAATTATCTACTTGATTGGAATCAGTGTGTTGTTCTCAATGGGATAACATATCCCTTCAGAGAGTATCGGCTGGTGTACCTCAGGGTTCCATATTAGGTCCCCTGTTATTCCTAATCTATGTAAATGACATTAAGAGTGGCATTGCAAGTAACATCAAATTGTTTGCTGACGATACCTCATTAATCAAAGATATTTCTGATAAGGCTCGTGATTTTCAAATACTCAATCCCGACTTAGCAACACTAAATGCTTGGTCAAAGCAGTGGTTGGTAACATTCAACGCTACTAAAACATAATACTTTATTATATCTACAAAATATGCCTGTCAAGCGCATCCACTACTGGTTCTAGATAACGTTCCTATTTTAGAAGTGGCCAGTCATAAACATCTTGGTTTTATCCTTAATGATAAGATGACCTGGTCTAATCATATTCTTGAAATCAGTAAAAAATGCCATAAACGTCTAGACATCATATTGAAAATGCGACGTTTATTACCAAGAAATTGTCTTGAGAAGCTATATAAAACGTTTGTACACTCACTTCTAGACTACGGCGATATGATTTACGACAACTGCACACTGTTGGATACTAACAGTATTGAAAATGTCCAACGTCGAGCATGTCTTATTATTACAGGAGCTATAAGATTAACTAGTCATCAATTGTTAATAAGAGAAGTTGGATTGGACTTATTAAAAGATAGACGCAAATTTCATATATTATGTTATTTATACAAAATAAAACATAATCTTGTGTTTCCATATTTGGCAGATATCCTCCCACTTTTGAGTCATAACACAACTTATTACAACCTGAGAAGACCTTTTTTTTCCAAATTATACCATTGAGAGCACGCACTGTTTCTTTCTATAATTCTTTCTTCTTGTCATCCGTTAGGGACTGGAATAATCTTTCACCAGAAATTGTGTAAGCTACATCTCTTGATAATTTCAAGCGTCCACCGAAAAATCGCGAAAAATCACCTCGCAAACATGTTTACTGACTTGGTCACAGTTACGAAAAAATTGTTCACACAAGATTATGACTTGGTCTAAGTGGACTAAACCAACATTTCTTTATGTACAATTTATCAGATTCCAAAATTTGCGAATTGTGCACTGGTAATTACGTAGAATCGACTGAACACTTTTTGCTCCAATGTGCCCGATACTCGACTTTTCGAACTTTTTTATTGCTAAGTATTAAAACTATTTAATGCCCAGAGCTAAACATTAATTTTTTGCGAGATCTATGTCCAGCTTACTTAAGTAAAATTTTAATAGAGGGGAGTGACGACTTATCTGTAAAAGAAACTTTTGGTTTATTTGAATGCGTGTTTAAATATATTAAATCTACTAATTGATTCATACGGTGACTTTTCCGGATTCAATTATTTTCCAGTCTAAAATGCATTAACTAAATCGTCCTTTTCCTTTTTTAAATATCTTCACATCCATCCCTTCTTGTGTGTGTGTGTGTGTGTGTTCTTCCCCTTTGTGTGCATGAGGACTTCAGTCTGCTGATATTTATTTTTCATTGAATTTTATTTATATATTTTTTTCTATTGAAACTGTTAACCATGGTAATGATTTGGGTCAATTTGGGTAACTATGGCTTGAGAGGGAAAGATTTTTTAAATTGATGACAAAAAGTACCACATTTCTTAAATTTGACCAATTAAGGGCAATAACTCCTATATGGGTAGTCAGATTTTCTTCAAAATTTCAAGGTGGGTAGATCTTGATATGCTGAACATTTTTTGCAATTAAAATTGACCTCTGTCTTTTTTAGTTTTTATAAAAAATAAAGAATGTCAAAAATTAGGAATTTGTACGAAAAAAGGGCAATAACTCCAAAACGGGTCATCAGATTTTCTTCCAAATTGCAGGGCAGGTAGATCTTGTCATGCTGCTCACTTTTACCCCAATGTCAGATTGTTTATATCTGTAATGGTTTTGAGTTATTTGCTAAATAACTAAATACCGAAGTTGCTGTGAATTTATTTGCTGCATATGAGCATTTCGACAACTTATGTCTCTTCGGTGCAGATAAAATCTAAAAGTTTGGAAGACCATCAAATCAAATTTGTTAAAAAACTGATAGAGAACAAATACCCAAAATGTAAAAACAGCAATATACCCCTATGTGCTATTCATAGTAACGACAGCCATGTTGTTGGTCCTCGGACTAATCGAACATAATTTTGAATTTTAGATACCCTGTTAATGATTCAGGCTAAATTTGGTTAAAATTGGCCTAGCGGTTCAGAGGAGAAAATTTTCGAAAAAGTTTACGACGGACGGACGCACGACGGATGCCGTCGGACACCACGTGATGGCAATAGCTCACATGGCCTTTTAGGCCAGCTGAGCTAAAAACCTAAATATATGATAAACGGGATGATTTTGATTTCACTATTACTAACTTCCCATTTTGTGACGGCGACATTCCTCTAGCTCCATCCTACCGGGTATATATTTCTCAACTGGTACGATTCGCACGAGTTTGTTCTACTTTTGACGATTTTAATGAACGTAACCTTACTATCACAGCCAAACTTTTCCAACAAGTTACAGATTTTATAAGTTGTTGAACATTTGATATCTAAATATGGCGTTACTCGTAAACAGCTTATTACTGAGGGCATTTCTAATCCTCGTTTTTACGAAAATGTTATTAAAAAATGCCAGAAATTGATGAAAAGTCTAGAAAAGCTAGCACGTAACTTAAATTCTTTACATAATAGGGGATATTGACAAGATATTTTGCTTACATCCGTTAAATTAGCTTTGAGATCTAGTGACCTGAAAATTTGGCACACATACAGACGTATCACTGATACTGCCGATGTCTACTGAAATTTATGATGATTCTTGACCAAACCCTTTTGGAAGTTTTGAGTATGATTATTCTCTGCTAGTGCGACAGTGTTCAACCAGTAGACTAGGCTCCTTGAGTTAGCCGACAGTTTCGGGGAAAGCACCCCTTGACCTATTTTTGCAATTACGTATTGTCTAAAAAGTTTTCTTCTTTCAAGATTGTGGTCATGGAATAAGTAGCCTAACTGTATTTGGTTTTATTCGAATGTTTTATATACTATAACAGAAAAGGGCAGATAAAGAAGAGGTTTGGGTACCCATAAACCGGTTTAACCCTACCGCTTGGTTTTGCTAGTGCTGGTACCAAGTCTGACCCGAGTTCCTATCGTTGTGTACGTTTGTCTTTTGTCTTATACGTGTTTTCCTGTGTAGTTACCTGGCAGATTGTGGCATGTTATTATAATTTTCAGCTATTGTTGGTGTTTCCTGCTGTCCATGTTGTTTACATTTATTCAAATTGTGGACTTCCGAACCTGAGGATTACTCATCTTTAGTTTTGACACTCAGGCTTACAGATCTTTATATAACCACTGACTCAATCGGAATTTCAAACCTTTGATAACTACAAGAACCTAGATTAAGTTATTAACACTTTATATACTACAAGGAAACGGGACAAGGACATGGGAGGTTTCGTAACTCATTAACCAATTTAATCAAATAACTAAATACCGAAGTCACTGTGAAACCGCTGGATTTTGCTTGTGCCGGTACCAAGTCCGGCTATCCCGAGTTCCTACCGTTATTTCTGTTTGTCTCTTGTCTTCATTAGCGTTTTTCTGGTGGAATTCGCTTGTGAATTTTGGCATGTCATTGAAGTTTTCGGCCATTATAGGTGATTACTGTTATCATTTGTTTGTAATATCTTCAACATGAACTGGACGGACTGTTTTGTTTTGGATTATAAGAGATTCAGAGTAGAGAACACTATTATGTAGACGGCTTAAAATCTGACTTCACAAAAAGATGTATGGAGCTAAGCACATATACGCATTATAAGATGAAGTTAATAAATCTCCCTTTAGTTTATGGCGATGATTTAGTATTTTAAGACCCCTATTTAGCACATTGTGGTTAATGATTTCTGAATTTGTGGGCACGACTTTCCTATTAATAGACACAAAAAATTTGGCACAAATGCGATTTTGAAAGCAAATTAGAATTCTGGCACACTGGTTTTAGCCCTCTTTTGGTAAAGTTCTGGATCAGATTACAGTATATGTTCCGACACACTTGCGGTGTTGTTCCGGTGCTCTTGTGGTACAGGTCCGGCACGCTTGTGGTGCAATTCTATCGCACCCCTGGCAAAGATCTTGCACACTTGTGGCACAGTTCTGGAATACTAGCACAGGTCTTGTTGTTTTATTTTAAAAGATTCTGTGCTATATTAGTCTCGCTTATCATTTCCATTTCAGTTTCATAGTAAATTTGCTGTTATTATTTTCATACATGTACTAACAGCATATTATATTCAGCACATAAACACTGGGTTGGCAGACTGGAGGCATTTTTCGGAGGGACGGGACTGGATTAAACGTGAACAAGATGAAGACCCGGATTCTCTTTCGGAGTGGATTAAGGCTGTGAAGTCCATGATTCTTAAACGAATCAGTCAGCTACGAGGGTCAATGAGCACTAAAGCATCATTCATTTTCAAAAATGCCGATGTTGCCAAATACTTGTCCTCCATTCATGACAAATATGTCGTTGTTCCGGCAGATAAGGCCCCTAATAACATCATTTTCATTTGTAAAAATCATTACATCGATTGTGTAAAGAAAGAACTAGCCATTGGCAATACCCAGGGCAATCCAACATACAAAGCTACTACTCTGTCTAAGGAGGAGATATTGCAGAACCATAAATCTGTTTTGCTTTCATGTGGGATTTCAACCAAAGATGAAGGCACTGATCTCCCCTCCTTGTATTAGAAACCAAAATTACACTTACGCCAATACAAACAACGGTACATCGCTGGATCTGCTAAATGTTCTACAAAACCTATTTCTAAGCTATTAACATCCATCTTGACAGCCGTAAAAGAGGGCCTTCAAAAATATTGTGATACTAGCTTTTCTAGAAGTGGTGTAAATGAAATGTGGATTTAAAAAACTCAATGGATCTGCTTGACATCTTAAAATCGAGATCATTATCACATTGTAACAGCATTAAAACTTTTGACTTTTCCACGCTTTATACTATTCCTCATGAACAACTGAAATCTCTGCTGAAAGATTTAATTCGTAGATGTTTCTCCCGCAAGAGCGGCGAACGAAGATACAAGTACATTGTTATAGGTAGAGACCAAGCATACTTTGTGAAATACGACTCAGAATCACAGAAAAATAAATACAGAGGAAGAAGTGATTAAAATGTTAGAGTTTCTGATCGACAATATGTTTGTCCAGGTTGGAGGACTTGTCTTCAACAGACTATCGGAATCCCAATGGGCACAAAATGTGCACCTCTTTTAGCCGATCTATTTCTCCACTCATATGAAGCTGAAGTCATCGAAGGGCTGCTTCAAAACAAAGATAACAAACTGGCCGGGTCCTTTAATTTTAGCTTCCGTTATATAGATGCTATTTTATTACTAAAGGTAGTTCGAGCCTGATAAAAATTTCAGACAGATTTTTTTTATTTTAAAATATTTTGTAGTTCTTAGCCCAATGGTTCAAAACATAAAATAAAAATGATATGTCACCGATTATCTTTTCCTGTAATCAGGCTTTGAAAATCAGGCCAAATTCAGTATTTTCAGCAATATTTACAAATAATATATAGGGAACTGTGAGAACATGCTTATTGTTATGCTTTCATATGAAATAAACATCAGATAGATTTTTTTTATTTTTTGACATTTCAGAAATATACATTTCAGCTATAAGTTGAGCTAATAAAATTATATGTCACCGTTTGATTAAGAGAAATATCTTATATAGTTTACGAAACAGACAATATTTATGGTAAAAGGAGGCTAATCCGCGGGAAAGTGTATGTCAATTTATTATGACGTAACAATGAAAAGGCCAAATAAGGAATATTCCGGCTTGAAAATCCAGTCAATTCCGCATCCGACTTGTGTTTCGCAAATGCGCCATTCGAATGCGCCGTGTATTAGTGTCGATCTACCTTAAAAACCCTCGCTTTGGTGATTTTATTCATCTTATTTATCCAAAAGAGCTCGAAATAAAGGATACTACAGATACCTCCTCATCAGCCTCGTTCCTTGACCTTCATCTTGAAATTGACAACAGAGGTACTCTACAAACTAGGCTATATGACAAACGCAAAGACTTCACTTTTCCAATTGTCAACTTCCCTTTTCTTTGCAGCAACATTCCAAAAGCACCAGCATATGGAGTTTACATCTCACAACTCATTCGCTACTTAAGGGCCTGTGGTCGATACAGTGACTACCTTAATAGAGCTCGGTTGCTTACAAATAAGCTACTTAAGCAAGGGTATGTTGCCCATAACTTGAAGTGATCACTACAGAAGTTATACGGTCGACATCACGATCTTGTGGACCGCAATGGGATATCTGTATCTCAGATGACAACAGATCTTTCTCTTTGCCACTAAAGTTTGTGTTTCCTCTACCGGATTTGACTTTACTACCGGAGTTGACATGTTCAACACGGCGGGTGTCTTATAAGAAGCAGGAGATGCTTACTCTACCGGTGCACCTGATATCACCAATGGTTTTTTATTGGGTCCGTGTTGTTCATTTTGTAAATGTACGTGTCTTTATTTTCTTTTCTGTGCCATGCTAATGTTATGTCTTTGTTTCTTTGTTTTTCCGACGTTGCCATTGTCCTTGGATTGTTCTTTTTAGACTGACGGTTTGGTTCTCGCTAACTTAAAGGTAAGGATTTAAAATGCCATATTTTAAGCCATGTGAAATTGGAATTTTTATGACAATTGTGTCCTTAAAAAAGAGCTGTGATCATGATCATGATTTCCCAAAAATAAATCCAGCCATCCAGAGAATGGTCTTATCCCCTCTTTCTACTTTAGAAAGTTTTCAAGCGCATGTAATGCTAAAACATAATGTAATATTTATTTTAACCTTCATTCAATGGAAATTTCATTATTATGGAAACATACCATTATGACTATCTTCTGCAAATTTAATTTCTATGTCTTTTGTATAGTAAAGATCAACATCTAAATTCTGTAACATGTTCCTGTACCGTTCTAAAAAGAAAATAATACAAGATACTTTAACTTTCACTTGGTCAAATAGAGTCATTGAAATGAACAAATAATTCGTACTGTATTTTTATTTCATTTTCCTTTAAAAGAAGACAACAGTCTTTTAAGACCACAATAGAAACATAGACAACTAAGAATTAACCTCTCTTAGTCATCGTTACTCAAACACAAATTACTAAATACCGAAGACTTAACTGAATTTAATTTCTGCATTTGCGCATTTCGACAACTTATGTCTCTTCAGTGCAGATAAAATCTAAACGTTTGGAAGACCATAAACTCAAAGATGATTATAACCTGATAGTGAACAAATAACCAATATGATCTAAGTGTAAAGCCAAAATCAGCTAAGGAAAGAGCTGTGCATGAGAGAGATACTCTTTAGTTTTCACCAAAATTTACAAAAATTTAGATATTGTAAGGTTCCAAATAGAATCGGCTTTCGGGCCAGCAAGGAAGTACACAATTGAGAAGTGCAATGCCATTATGACTGACTATTATTAATGGATTTCGGCTTTGGACCACTCGGTAACCCTTTTTTATTACCCCATTTAAAAGATAAGGAAAGGTGAACGGTTTGAGTAAGTGTCAAAAGTTCATTTAAGTAATGATATTTTGCCCATAACGCCTATGAAATGAGTTTAGTCGGTCAGTTAAAAGTAGGGCAACACCAGGGTCAAAAATATATGACCAACGACTGTAGATTTATTAGTATGATATCTGATGGTACGGTAGGTTTCACTATAACGATATCTGATTTTTTGGACGGTACGGTAGGTTTCAGTATAACTATATCTGATTTGTTGGATGGTACGGTAGGTTTCACTATTACAAATTTGTCCTGATATTTGTAGAAAACCTGCTGACTTGATTCGGTTCAAAAACATTTCTTCTGTCTCGGATAGGTAATCAATGTCAATGACTGGGAATCATTTCTGGTTTTTGATTCATATCCATGCATCGGCTCTAGAGGAGAATATATTTGTATGCATTTCCCATAATGTAAAAGTAACCTGCTGTCGATGATGATTGATGTCAATATTTTCCCGTACTCAAGTGGTGTCCTTGTTTCTTAGTGTTTCCGATGTTGCCGTTGTCCATGGATTGCTCGTTCTTTTGACTGTCGGTTTGGTTCTCACGTACATTAATAATCTTATTTTTCAAATACGTAATATTCTTACAATTATTGATGATATGTTATCATGACTGATATGGATCGGCACCAAAATAATATTACTTTGTCAGGATCTGGGAAGTATAATTAATTTTAGTTGTGTTCTGTAGCTATCAATTTAAAATTCATTTTCTCGTTATTGATATGTCTATTGGTTTTGAGTTTTGTAGCCATCGGAATTCTAAAGCCGTTGAGTCATGACAAGTTTAGTTTAAACCTATTCGGTGGATCTTAAAGAGATATTGAATGCTATTCCCATAGAGGAATTTTCTAAGAAAGTTTATTTCTGATATGGAACGGTGATGTTTTATAGCAGCTGTATTGTGGTCAGTAGGGCCAAATAAACAGATATTGGACGGACCAGGAATCCCATAGTAACAAATCAAATCAAACGATGCGAAGTGCTTTGTACGAGTGGAATATTCTCACTCTTAAAGCCTCGGATATGAACACAAGCATTAATGGTCTCACCCATGGTTTTTGTTGGGTCTGTGTTTTTTATCTGTATGTGTGTCTTCATTTTTCTTTTTTGTCCCGTACTCATGTGGTGTCCTTGTTTCTTAGTGTTTCCGACGTTGCCTCTGTCCTTAGATTGTTCGTTCTTATTACTGACGGTTCGGTTCTCACTTACATTAATAATCTTATTTTTCAAATACGTAATATTCTTTCAATTATTTATCGGATATATGTGGGGTTTGTTTCTTTGAAATCCTTTTGGCATCAGCTTGTCAACACATTTAGCTGAGATCTTAACATGTCCGAGCTATAAGGCCAAATGGGGTTAATATTGCAAAATTGCAAAACCCTAAATTTTTATTTTTCATCGGATTTCTATGTGAATTCCTCTTGATGTTAGCGTTCGGCAGTGCGTCAGCAGTTTTTTTCATAACTGTCACCGAGCAACAAAGAGCCAAATAAAATCAGAATTTTTCACAACATTTTATGCCAGGGGATTTTGATTGCATACCATTTCAGAGCTATTAGAGAATACACAGGCCAAAAAAGCAGTTGTACAAATAACTTAAAACTTCTATTTTCGATTCAATTGTGATGAGATTTTTTTCTTTGGACTAGACATTCGCAATTATTTTTTTCCATAGGATTTCAATAAAAAAATCATTGAATCATGCACATAGACTTTAATGACAACACTTTACAAACAATGAGTTAATATGAATTCTCTAATGATATGTCAAGTTTAGATAAATTTTCTTTATTCAACGTTTGTTGATTAAAGCCCCGTGCTATTTCCCGTCGAAATACAATTCTCGGCGTTTATCATTTATCATTAGAGAAAAAGATTACACCACTTTATCCCGATTATCACCATATTTTTTCCACTCTCGATAGTTAAATTTGAAAATTTTAAAATGCTCGGCAAGCCTCGCATTTGAAATTTCAAAATTTAACTATCTCTAGTGGATAAAATATGGTAATCAACAGGATCTTGTGGTGTAATCTATATGTAAATGCACATGAGACATCTTGAATGAGCTTGAGTTTGCTCATACCTTATAGTACGTTAAAAACGGCCCCTATCATCGGTTTGAATGGAATTCATTGTTAAATGTCCAGCAGCACTACATCCATGTTGTTTTTAACCATGTATGCAGGATAGTCAAGAATCATAAAATTAACTTGTGTATTACCCTTGTTCGCTTCATGCCGATCGTTGTTTCCTTTTTCATGGCTCTGTAAAATCATAATTATACAATAAGTTATGTTAAGTCTAATATTAATTTCTAAATGTTTACCTTGTGCTTCGTTGAATTTTTCAAGCACTTTAACATACTTTTCTCTTGTTACAATACAAGTTTTCGCATCTTCTATTTCTTTCTCGAAACTATTGGCAGGATGTCCAATCGAAGCATCCACGCGTCGTGCAATTTCAACACTTCCTTGAAAAAAATTCCGAAATTCATCCCCAGTCAAAATAGGTTTAGGTCGATGAAAAATTTCATTACGGCTTCTTCTAAGTCTTTCAATATCATCGCCATCATTTGTGTCGCCTGGTAATGGTTTATTTCCCCACTGGCTTGCTGGTGTTACCACAAGACCAAAATATCTTGTCAATTTGTACATAAGTGTTATGTCACAACAATTGTATCCTTCTGTAGCTAATTTACCATATTGCGTTTTTTCGTCATTGTGTAACGATTTGGTAAATGGATGATTTTTATTACCTAAAATGTTTTGCATCAACGGCGCTATGCTACTCGGTGGTGAGGAATTTGTTAAAATTTGTCTCATCATTCGTGTATTAATGTTTGAGACTACCAATTTTGTAATTATGTAATTTTTTTCTTCTTCTGAAATCGATGTAGTTGCCATCATGAGAAAATTTACGAATATTACATGTACCAGCTACAAGCATATGGAAGTCATAACTGCCGTTGTAGTTATCTTGCTTTCTTTGCTTTGTATGCACTCAATGTCCAGATCAACGACACAGACTTCAATTTATATATTGACTATCTTTCAGGGATAACAAAAATATTAATTCATTTCCTACAATAAAAGAAAACATAACGTGAGCATTATTTATATTGTGATTTCGACCAATAAGATGAGACATTCATGTCTCTTATTCATGGAGTCTCCCGTTTTCCCGTTTTCATGGTCTTTCAAGGAATTAAAACATAATTCTGTATAGCTTCATGCTTTACCCGCGGAAGATCCAGTGGTGTAAAAAAAATTTCCCTTCTGTTCAGCGTCTATATTTTTTTCTGAAAAAACATATGGGCAAACGACGAAAGTAGTCCTTCCTCCCAACGTCAACATTTAAAAGAAGAAACATACAATATTAAGGTAGTAGACCTAGGTTAAGGGACATAACTCTTAAAAATCACAGGTGAGTTTGTTGAAATCATTTTCATAAACAGATTCTAAGCCTCTGAGTAACATAGATGATTTTTTATTCTTTTTCACGTCAATGCTTAAAAAGCATTGATGAAACTAACTATTTCAAACGTCTTACTGATTTAAAGAGTTAACTCCCTTAACCTAGGTCTACTACCTTAAGGGGGTAGACCTGGGTGGGCCTAAAATTTTCCACTCGTTTAATTTTCTTAATATTTTCAGCATTAAAACTACACATGTTCATGGCCACTTTCAGCAAATTTCAACAATTTTTACCGTCCTGTTTTATGTGTAGTGGTCATCAAAGATACCCTGTTTCCTCATATTATTTGGTCCGTTCAGGACTTGATTGTGGTGTATAAAGTTGGCTCTAATTAAATTTGTATTTGATTTAAAATTATTTCAAATGCAAAATTCTATAGTTTAGACATGTGTGAAAGTAAGCATGAATAATGATAGTAAATTTAACTAGTTTGAAGTGAAATACATGGGTGTTCTGAATAATATAGGCTGATATTTTTACTCTATTTTGATCACTATTAAACATTTCTTGTAAAAAATTCTGTCGTTTAATATTCACCAAAAACTGAGAATAGAAAGAAAACTAGTATATGTAAGATATATCAAAATTTTAGAAAATTCTACCGTCCCATTTTTTCTCAATTTAGAATAAAGTGGGTAAAAATCAATAAAATTGCTGAATCTGTGCTACAAATTACCTCCCTTGGAAGAAATCTGACTTTTACATATTTTCATTATCTCTTACGTCATTGCAAAAATATAGAGTAAAATACACTCATTATAAATAACTGGAGGTAGGGTATTTGTTTTACAAAAATTTACAAAATTATATATTTATATGCTGTGGGGAAAAAATTTTACAATTTTAAAATTTTGATAATACCTATTGTAATGATTCTATTTGTTTGTGTAAGTAATAAAAAAGTGAAAAACAGAGTTATCTCCTCCTACCCCAGGTCTACCCCCTTAAGTGAAATTCATATATGGGTATTGTCACAATCAAATTATGACACTTTCGATTATTAATATAAAAATGACGTCATTGAAAAAAGGTATATGAAAAGATAATATGATTTTAAAAGCAAATCAGAATGTCATTTATGCAATACTGGTGATGTGGGTGAAGAATTTCATTACTTAACTATATGCAAATATGATTATTTAGTTTCTTATTCCTGATTATTATGAAAAACATCTAAATAGATAAGCAATGTTGAAGTGTTTAAAATGTTTTCAATGCTCATAAAGAAGATAGTCTTACTTCCCTTATTTTAAAAGAATAAAGTATATTATGATACTCTGCTGTTGTTTCTATTCTTATTTGGTTTGTTTCATAATCAAAATGTATGTACTTTATGTCATTTGTATATTATAATTTTATATTGTTACATCTAGATTTATCACTATGTTTATCATGGAAAGAATTTTCGAATGCACCGAATGACACATTTCAGTAGTTCGTTTCCCGACACTTTTTCTTTCTCTCAAAATCGATTTCACCACGCAAATGGATGTCCAGATTTCGATCATATTTCAATAACAGTGTGAATGTATTATATTTGGAAGAACAGATTGATTGCATAATTTGCCATATCGAATGTAACGGGATATTCAACTCACACTGAAACAAACAACTGTTGATTATAATTATATTTACATGTTTCATCAGAGTATTTCAAAGTTTTATATTTTATTTTTGTCGATAAACAACCGTTGTTTAGTTGTGTAATTCCTACAAATATAAATGTATGATAAGCAGTGGGTGTCATTTAAATATATCCAGTTATTATTATAAAATATATATTCTGTGTGTTACAGCTATTTCAACTCTATTTATCCGCGAATATACCGGAACCTTCTGTACAAAATTACACAGACGCTCGTCATATTTGTGTTTATTTATTCAATTATTGTGTATTTAAATATGCTGACATTTTACTCAATTACGGTAGGATAACGTGATGTTATATCCTCGTTATTTTTTATATATAACTTATGATTGTTAATTATTGATATTTTTTCAGGTTTTTACCAATGTGTTCACCGGCTAATTAAAATATTACAACCAAATTGGGTTTTTATTTTGAACTGGGCCACAAACTAGGTTATACTCGCTGATTCCGGCTCAGTACAGTAAAAACACTTAAACTAGCCCGCGTTCCAGGCCTTATTTGGACAACCGGCAGTACCGTTCCTGCTGCAGGCAACACAGTTACAGGACAACGTTACTTCCTGTTCCTGGACAGAAGACAACACAGTCACTCAACTACGGTAACATCGTTCCTGTTCCAGGCGACACAGCTACAACTGGGTTAGAAACAACGTTTATCAACCTGAGTGTAAATCCCTCAGATATGCACGAGGACACCATTCAAACAATTCCAGACACAAGGGTCTGAACACTTACAGAGAAAGGATAAGAAAAATATTCACAGACATGTGACAAATATTGTCAATACATAAAATATTTATGGACCATGCTTGACACCCTGCTCCAAGAAGTAGACGACCCCCCGCTAACTTAGGGGACCAGTTACGCTTGGGTAAAGCATACACCAGGTACCAGAAACAACTCAGG
The DNA here is from genome assembly GCA_002080025.1 of Modiolus philippinarum. Lineage (NCBI taxonomy): Eukaryota > Metazoa > Mollusca > Bivalvia > Mytilida > Modiolidae > Modiolus > Modiolus philippinarum. The sequence continues at coordinate 102,228 of MJUU01054628.1, read as the reverse complement.
GCATATAGGGATTTTCCAACAGTAAATACCATTCACAAAGTGAGACGTAAAGACGTACAGGCGCTTCCAGTTGTTAAAATGAAAGAAGGCAAAGGCAGAAGCACTGAAAGCAAATCTAGCCTATGCAGAGAAACAGGCCACTCTTTTAAAATAGAAAGCCCTGTTAGAAGAATCAACGGCTCGTCAAAAGGCTGAAATGGTGGCAACAACGGCTCGTCAAAAGTCTGACATAGAGGCAACAACGGTTCGCTTAAATGCTGACATGGAGGTAACAAAGGCAACAAAGGCTGAATTAAAAAGGATAGCAGCTCGGAAGAGAGCAGAGTTAAAGGCCGACCAGACATTGTTAGGGGCACAAAAGGAAGCGGATATGGCAGAAACTGAAGCTAAGATCCTGAAAATGATAGTAGTCAAACAGGAGTTGATAGTGAAGACCAGTGAAGTCTGTTACATTTCAGCTAAACAGAGATGCACCAGCATTTGAACCATCACCTCAGCTCTTATCACTTGACACACCAATACCAAGTTTAGTAAACTCGAAGTATGACAGGACTGTGAACCAGTCTTCAGATGTAACTAGATTCTTTCTCCATAAGGAAATACTTTTATCTGGTCTTACTAAACAATCATCGATTTAAGCATTATCTACATCTCATCTACCCAAATGAAGTTGACATTAAAGAGATACCTGATACACCAACATCAGCATCATACATGGACTTTTACCTTCGTATTGACAACTCGGGGCAACTAAAATCCACAGTTTATGACAAACGTGATGATTTCGACTTTCCAATTGTGAACTTTTTGGAGTAGTAATATACCCATAACTCCCTATATGACAAAGGAAAAACAAACAAGTGATAACTGTGTGCACAAGCGAAACACAAAAGTCAATCAAACGAACTCTCATATCAATTTCCAGCTGATATAAGACTCCCTCTGAAAAAAAATATTGGCAGGGGTTACCCTTATAAATTAGTTTATACATATTGATGAACTCAAATTATTACATACTGAAGAAAACACATTTTCTTTAAAATTATAGGTTTCTGGCTTGGTTTCCATGGCAACCCATTATACAATTATCCTTTACATCAAATTTGATACCTTGTTTCAAAATTAGATTTGGGCAGGGGTTCCCCGCATAACCTCAGTAAAACATATAGCTGTAATAAAAATACATTATAAACAATTATAATTAAGATTTTCTAAAAATTTTAAGGTTTTTGTATAGTTTCCATGACAACCATACTTATTTTAAAAGTTTCTCATCCATTGCAATAAATTTTAAACCCCCTGGCAAAACAAAAGTTGGGCTAGGGTTCCTCTCATTATTTAAGTGATGATGATTGCACATCTAGATATATAGGGCTAATATCCTACAAGGTTTGAAAGGCCTTATGATCTTTGAGATCTGCTTCGGACAAGTTCAAGGTGACGAGAATAAAGAAAGATGGAAGATAGAAGAATTTTAATGATAAAAATTTATAACTGTATCAGGGTACTGATACAAAATTCTCCCAAACGGACTCAGCGCTATAAATCAATTCAACCCAACATATGCAACCCGTCTATGAAGTTTTATTTTATTCTGACACATTTGAATTTTCCTACCTTTTCTCCGTTTCCATGGCAACTATCGCCATTTTGAAGTCTTGGAGACAAGATAACAATTTCCAACATCAAAGCGAACGTTTCTGTAAAATTACATCCAGTTCTGAACATTTTCATTTTCCAGCCTTTTTGTCGTTCCCAAGGCAACCGGTGCCATTTTAAAGTCTTGGAGACCAGAATCGAATTCCACATGTCTTAAGTAATCTTTCTGTAAAGTTTCTTTAAATTCTGAACATTTTCATTTTCCCGCCTTTTTTGCGGTTGTCATGGCAACGGGTGCTATTTTGAAAGTCTTGGTGACCAGAAACCAATTTCCAGAGTCCTAAGCAACTTCCCTGTAATATTTCATCAAATTCTGAGCACTTTCATTTTCCCGCCTATTTTGCTGTTTCCATGGCAACCGGTGCCATTTGAAAATTTCCAGGATGGTCTGCATTTTGTAGGATATGGATCCATTTTCTAGTGAAATATGGTCAAGATCCGATCATTGCTTTCCGAGAAAATGGGCGGACAAAATTTAAGGTCGAAAGACGAGAAGGGAAACAAGAGATAATGTGTTTGCAAGAAAACACTGAAGTCGCCCAACCAGAATTATTTTTTTCATGATTATTGAAAGGACAATGAGTGTTAGATTTAAGAGTTAGGGTCTTAAAACACATTGTGATTCTGTCTTTCATTAGCTAGGCTATGAATTGCTTAGCTATATAGGTAGTTATTGGGGGGAAGTGAGGAGTACGCTTGCGTAGTGAGGAGAACGCATGCGCACAAGACTATTGACCAATAGGTAGTTCAGATTCTGGAAAATCAAAATGGCGTCCAGTTTCGTCCTGATAAAACGGGGCGGGGTTTACACGAGAAAGAATTTAATGCAAGAGATGAGAGGTTGAAAGAAATGTTAAAAGGAGGGAAGCATATTGCAGTGTGTAAAACGTGTAACTCTTATGTGTGTAAGGGAAGCATATATGTGTGTAAGGAGGCTATACCTCCTTAAGCAATGATAAATAGTTTAGAAATGGATAAAGCTCCTTTTGAAGAATTAAATACGGTAGAACAACATTTAATTTCTCTAGTTTTACCATTTTACAAAATTGAGATTTTACCTAGGAATGTTCAGCGAGCTGCACATGGTCCAGTTGTGTGTGTAGAATCCGACATGACAAAAATAGCGACAACTATTGATTTGGGTATACAAATACATCATGAGCCACCACACCCTTGTCAATCAAACACGCAATTTTCTATCCAAGGCTATTCCATAGCCTAGCTTATCGTTTTTATTTCATAAAAACCATTATCCGATTTATATCATTCACTTATTTTTATAAAGTCCCCTCGTGTTTTCTAGTTGATATCAGTATTTCTATTAACCTGTACACACTTTGTGCTTTCATCAGAAAAATCATTTCTATTTATATATAATGAGGTAAAGCATTTCCTCTATGATGTGTAATTATATCAAAATTTTAAATTACATTGAAATACATACACGTTTCATTGAATTTTGACCACCCATTTTTGAGAAAACTAGTACGTGAATTGTTCAAAAACATTTGATTGGTCTTTTCCGGAAGTTACGTCATAATACTCATAATTGATCATCAATTTAAGCTTACTTAATATGTATATTTATTGATACTTTTATTGAAATAAAATTTTTGGCTATGACCTTAAACTTTGACCTTGACCTCATTTTGAAGGTCACATTTTTTTATGGAATATCTCTTTTTATTTTCAATGGTATTTGAGCTATAAGCAAAAAACCCGAAATCAGACATCAAAAATCGGTTTTTTGGTCCATCGGCCCAAAACGGTAGGTCCAATAATTTAGGACCGAATGTAACATTTGAAGATTATAACTAGACACACATTTTCGCCATTACATGTTATCATCTTTCTATTATAGTTTATGTATAAATCCACTGACAAGATCAAGGGTCAATATTCAAAGTGACCAATGACCTTTGACCTTGGCATTTTTAAATGTAACACATATCACCTAAGTTGAATGGAAAAGGTTTAAGGTTTCTATTTGTTACTGTTTTCGAGAAAAAACATACTTAAAAGATGTGAAAAAAAAACTTTCAAGGGGCATACCTCCTGAACGTTTGACCGTAGAAATTCGATCTCAATGTAAGAAATGTCCGTCACGACCTAATTAACATGTTTGTCATTTACATTTAATCAGCTATCTTTTACGGTTTCCGAGTGAATCAAATAAAAATATCTGGGGTCAAAGTTCAAAGTAACCAATGATGGTGGTCATACATTGTATTGAAAATTTCAACACATGATTGTACATCTTTGGATGGTGATCTACTCTCCTGTGAAGTTTGGTCAGGATTGGACAAGCGGTTTCTGATAATTGGGTTGGACAAGATGATAGAAAGAGGCGGAAAAATAATAATAAGAAACGGTGCAAACACAAGAAGTCGCCTTAATAAGAAACACAACAAAAACAATAAGTTTCCCAACTTCTTTTGGGAGACTTAATACACAAAAAAAAAGAACAAGAACGCCACAAAACTCAATCACTAGCAGTGTTAACCCCTGTAAAAACTGAGGTATCATCAGATGCTCCGGAAGGGTAAGCATGATCTGCTTCACGCGTGGCACCCGTCACAATGCCAGTTCGAAAAGTCCGGTTTTGTCATAGTCGGGGTAAGTCAGTCAGGTAATCAAGTGTGGATCTACCCAAAGATATCTATTCGCATTTGTGAAATAGAAACATTGTAATAGCCTGTCAAATTGTGGTGACGATCGTAATACTTCTGTAGTGACAATTCTACAGTGACTGAACATACCCTTGAGGTATAAGTTTTTGAGACAGTAATTTGGCTCTGTTGACAAATCGGTGTACAAACTACAGGCACGGGAATAGCGATTGAGTTGTTAAATGTACAAGCCATATGCCATTGATGTGGGAATATTATTGCTCAAAAACGGTAAGTTCACTATTGGAAAGTCGAAGTCATTACGCTTGTCGTAAAGTTTTGTTTGCCGACGTCCAGAGTTGTCAATGTAGATAAGTCATTCTTGTCCTATATGCTAGTATGCGGCAAATAAACGTCCACTGCAGGTTTGGCATACTCGCTCCAATTACTCTTATAATACCTTTTCATGGTCTTTTGCTGATTCATGACATTTATTTCAGTGAATATGGCGAAATAAAAAAAATAAGGATCCAATTCCCTTTGCGCACTTGAGCTCCAATATTTTCCATGAGACCTATTTTTCATCCAAACTTTTATAATGAGCGTTTACCCTCTTGTACTATGAACTGCTGTAATGCATACTTGATTCCCATTTATCCATTCAGTTCAAAATTTTCTCAAAGGTATTAAACAAAATATCTAACATTTGCTTCTTGTTTTTGTATGCTTTGTTTCTTTGTAAGATCATTATTGTTTTAAAAATAATTACTTACCGAAATAACTATAAATTTAGTTTCTGTATATTATGTCTCTTCAGTGCAGGTTAAATCAAATCATTGGAAGACCATAAACCACAACTCTGTAAAAATTAACTCAAAAGATATAAATGAAAAGCCAAAAATAGCTAAAGAATGAGGTATGCAATAGGGAGATACTCCTAAGTTTTAAGCAAAGTTATGTAAAGTTTTGATATTGCAAGTTTCTAAATGAAATAGGTTTTCGGGTCAGCACCGAAGCACTGAATACTTAATTTGGGAATCTCCTCGCGGACTAAATGACCACCAGCAAAGGCATAAGCCCAGTCGTCATAAATAACAAATTATCGAAGATACTGTATGGTCTTAATGTCGTCTTTTTATTTTCGTCCATTGTGACAGTCTCATGTCCGTTTTTCTCCGCTGCAGTTGTTGCCAAGTCTTTGGACTTCATCACTTCCCTTGTTACTTCGGTATTCTACTGCCGTTGTTTTAGTTCATGCATATGCCCATTTCGACAACTTATGTCTTTTCAGTTAAGATTGAATCATAAGTAAAATTAAGAAGACTTTAAACCAAAACTTTGTAAAATCAGATGAGAACAAATAACCAAATAGATCTAAATAAATCGATATTCTTTTTTGATAATTGTGAAAGTTAATCTCATCTACTATTAAGAGACAAAATTGTCGAAATTGCTATCTACAAAATTGCAATTAAGTGTTACAGAAATTTCGATATTGATGTTTATACTATTCCAATATGCATTGAAAATCCTTTCCCTAGGTTATTTGTCTGTGCAGTATCACCGGCTTTAATCCTATCCTTAATATTATAGTGTCGCAAAGAGCCACAATCAATTGAAAAATAAAAGCAAGAAAATCATTATGATAATTCATATTTCACAACAAAATATTTTACATAATGTAATTCTTTATTTGGCATGGTAATAGCGTACGTGCAGTAATATTAATATACTAACTTTATAAAAGATTCAGCTGGATGTGAACTTTGACCAAAGAAATTGATATGTTTTCATTAAAATAGCAGTTCTTTGACATTTTAATTATTAAAGTCCAATATATAACAATATATATATATATTCAGGCCAGTTTTCCTGAAAACAACCAAGAAATAAAACATAAACACTTATCGTAAAAGCATGAATGCTAACTCCATTGATGTAGGACATGATTTCTTTTGAATTTTACATTTTCTAATTCTGAGGACAATACATTTTCATCTTACATTTTACAGAGCAGGACATGCTTACCCTTCCGGATTACCTGCTGTTTCAAGGGAGTTCACACTATAAGTGTCTGGTTTTGTGCATGCATTGAATGTGTTGTTTTGTTTTGTTTTTTTTTTAATTTCTGTGCTTTTTAGTTGTCTAGCGTCATTGTATTCTGTGTTCTCATTTTGGCTATGTCTTTTGACTTCGCTTTTTGTAAATGCCATTCCCTTGTTCCTTTGGTATTGTACCGCCGTTGTTTACAAAAATACTGCACTTTGTCTTGGACTGGTCATGGATTTGTAGGGAATTTGACCTTTTAGCATTTACTCCATATTGTAACGAAATGTGATTTCATTGCCTATTGCATCATGCAGATTTAATCAAATACCCAAATCAAGAAAATCAATAATCGTTTCAACATTGTTCGTTAATCCCTTTAGATAGCATTTCAATGTTATAATATAACGATGTCAATTTAATATGGTAACAACAATTTAACGAACTCTTTGGTATTTAGGTTAATACCCTTTCAATTAAGCGGTAACAAGATTCAGACAATCCTTTCAATTTGATTGGTTGATCGGTAGTATAAAAGGGGACGAGGTTTGTGGTCGGTGTCGTTTTAACATTGTTGGATTGAGAAGTCTTTAACATTTAGAATATACAGACATATTTCTATACGCATCAGATAGCTTGTGTATAGCCTTTTCAGTTGTATATATCATATATATTTATAGGTTTAAATGCACCGTTGTTTAGTTTTTGAGCATATTTAGCGTTTTGATTTGTCATAGCATAGTGATCATTTGGTAGTGGATTTACGTTGTACAGTGTTATAGTTAAATGTCATGTTGTTTTAAGCAAAGAGCCCCTGTACATATTTTAGTTCGGTGTTATTTAGTCAGTAATAGTTAATTCTAGTTGATTTTAATCTCACAAACTCTGGCATACCAGATACGGACCTACTATTTCAATTTATATAATATAGCCACAACCGCTCGGTACACGTTACAAGATTCTGTCATTGTAAATGAAAGTTTCCATTTAGGGATGAAACCAATACAGTGACATATCATATAATGATTGAACTTTTTTTCACGTAATAGCGCAAAAATACGATACACTGTCTACCGACGATGTTATCATGGTAAAGTCGTCTGGAATAGCACGTATTTCAGTTTAAATCTCAATGTACCTATTCTTTTTTCAGTATGTTAGAATTCAGGGTTTCATAAAACATTTCATCGATAACCTCAAACTTAGGGACTAGTCTCTGTTTCTGCATTATATTAAAAAGTCTCAAACAGTTTGCATACCGTCGGTGTTCCAAACATGTAATGATCCGTTGAAATATTTTGAGTACAAGATTTACATATTTAGATAACAGAAGTGTCCTTTACTGAAACTGGGAGGTTTCTTTTCCGCAAAAGGACACAGATGAAGGCCAAGACATGTGAACGAGCGTGAAAACTTGTACCACAGCAATAACTTCTTTTTGCGTGCTCAAATTGTCGTATAATGCATTTCTGATTTTCATTTTAAGTATATATATTTAGAATTACACTGTAGGTGTCTAACTCCTTAGTTTAATGGTATGAAGCGTTGCTCACAAACCACACTGAGTGATATAATGAAGAAGAGGTTCGAATCCACCTGAAGCTTAATATATGTTTTTGCGAAATTTTATTCAACGTAAAGAATGATAAGATATATAATTCTAAATTTCAAGAGTATTAAGTGTGATCTTTGCAGCGTAATGCGTTAAACCACCAGACTTAAAATTATGGACAACTATTAAGTTGCTCTGTTCTTATCGGTTTTAAAACTTTTACAAATGCGATTTTAAAGGTAAATTCAACAAATTAACAAGTAGTTCATATGGCCTCCGTTCCGTAGTTTCTCGGTTGCCGACATTGCAGACTATTTTCAGCGCTAAACTATAACGTAATTAAGAATTTCAAGCAACGTGCCTACTCGTTCGGAGAAAGTAGACGGTAACTAACCACACTTGTACGGAAAAGTGTCCCCGCTTACTAAACTGGAGGCTTGAAATAACAATAGCTTCGCAGAGGGAACTGTGATACAAATTTGAGCAGAATGTTGGTGTTCATAGGGTTGAGGTGCTTTCATTTTTCCAATGTGTTTTCAGATCCTTTTAGGCCGCCGGCTATAGTTTTGCGTCCCTAAACTCTCTTTCAACATTTTTTTCTTTGAAATTTCGGGACCAGGAATATGATTTTTGGGTCTCATTTTATTCAACATGGCCTCCTGTGGTAAGCATAGTTTATTATTTGATTGGGGAACACATTTAGCAATATCTTTAGTCACTACATGGCCTAGAGGAAAACACTTGGCCACAGTCCCCTATAAAAAGTTTTTTTAATGTTTGCGCTTTATTCAAGATTTCCGAGTTAGAGAAATATTTTTCAACATTGAACCCTATGGAAATACCCTTAATATACATCGGCAAACGAATACCGAAGCAAGAACGAGGAAAGGGGAAATTCTAAAATCATAAATCCAAAATCACGGCAATTCACAGCAACACGAATTGAGACAGTATGACAAAGACAAAACAAATAAACAAAAATGAACAAAAACGATACAAAACTAAAGCACTAGCAGTGTGAACCCCTATAAAACTGAGGTATCATCATTTTAAAGAACTACTCCTTTAAAACTGCAGGCCCAATGGAAGTTCACTGGGAAACAGAAGACCTCATATGGTCAACAGTAAAAGCAGCATTTTAAGGTGCATACTTTATCCAAGATTTTTGCCAATAGGGAACATAAATAAAACTGGACCTCATGTGACAACACATTCAAGCAGGGAACATACATGTAGTTAACTATTGAACCTTATCGGCACAACGTTAAAGATCTTCTGTGAAATTAAAGGGCCAATTAGAATCAAACATGGCTTCAAAAGTCTAAAAGGTGTTCCATAAAAAAGTTCCATATTCAAAATAACCGCTGCATGTTGGGGAACATAATAAAAGGATGGATCCTATAGAAAAACATATTGAAAAATCTCCTCTTAAAGTTGGAGACAGGTGCAAAATGCAGGTTCCTTAGACGTATACTGTTTAAACAATCGTATATTTTGGCCAAAATAAAATCTTATGGTGACATAATTTGTTATATTTTGTAATTGAACTTTTCGATGATGTTTTTTTGCTTGCTGCATTATTTGATCTTGACCAAAAATATTTTAAATATCAAAAGTGTTAACAGACAGAGCTCAAACCTAGAGTTCTTTTCTGTCCATATCAGCAAGGGCTATCCTTGGAATGGTACCAAATACTCTATGTATTCTAGCATATTATTTTTTAAAAGTGTTATTTTGTTTTATGATTTCTTAAGACTAACTGTGCACTTGTCATAATGATATCATTCCAAAACGAATTTACCTTTTACCTTTTCCAACAGCCTTCAAAAACGTGATAATTATGTAACTTACAGTGTTGAATACATAGCAAACAAGGAAAACAGTACCAAAAACTGATATTTTACAAAATTCTATAACTTCATCAATAGTCAGTAGTTCGAATCTCAGCTTAATTTTGATTTGTACCATATAGTGGTGGACTACATACCTATCTACAGCGGCCTATAAGAAAGGCATGAAAAATAATATTGTACCAATTTTTTTTGTAAGTCCAAAGTCCAAAACTCTGATAAAGATGTGGACTATAAACAAAATACAAAAAATACCGAAGTTTCATAAAAACAGTAAATTTCGTGCATGCTGTAAATGCTAGGCACGTATTTCAAGGAGTTACCTCTCATCAACAGCATTAATATCAAATATTATGGAAAACCGTAACCCAAAGGTAGTCAAAAAAGAAGTACTCATTACCCAAAAATATAGAAATAGGAGGCCAAATCAGGTACCAAGGACATCCACCGTGTGTCATAAACGGAATAAAGCCTCAATATTTTTAAGGGGTTAGAATTTTGATAAACTGTTTTTTTTTTAAAAAACGCAAGGTAAATTTTTCAGGTCAGACAAGTGTGACTATTGGGCTGATAAGTACCCTCGAGGACCTGTGGTCCACTAGCAGTGACATCGGTACAATGGTTCAAAATAAAAAAAAATATATAAAAATAAAAATACGGAAGTTGCATAAAACAGTAAATTTCGCTATGCTGTACAGGCATTTCGAGTAGTAACCTCTCATCAGCATTAATGTCAAATGATATGAAAAACCACAATCAAAAAGTAGTAAAAAAGAAGTACTCATTACTAAAAACGTCGAAATTGAAGGCCAAACCAAGTACCATTGACATCAACACGGAATGAAGCCTCGGTATTTTTAAGGGAATAGAGTTTTGACAAAAACAAAAAATCAGTTCAATGTCTATAACAGGTTGAAAAAATTGTCAGGAAAACTTATAGTTTACTGAAATTTTCGAATATTCTGTCAATAATCTATGCCTAATAATCAACCGCGGTATACTCATATATCAATATTTTCTCAATAATTCTTACACTATTAATGTTCAAAAAATAAGTCAGAACAACTTGAGTGTGACGAATTTACGTGACAAAGTCCAGACCTAAAGAACCTTTCGACGATCATCGGTTATCGGTCATGTTAAATTGCCTATATATTCAATATCAATTCGATGTTTGAAACGGTTTTCAAGAAGTAACAATTTAGAACATTTTCCAATTGAATTTTATGTTAAACTGTACTCCCCGGTGACGATCATTTTAGATTTCTATCAACAAAATAAAAATGGTATCGTTGGCCACGATTGAAAAGTAAAAAAGACAAAAATGTACAAATTAAAAAATAAATCTAAAAAGTGACAAAGGTTGGAAAGAAGGGATGATTGCCCAACGTTTCGGCCTAAGGCCTTCGACGGGGGGACTACCGGTGTCATATGGAATTTTGAACCTAAAAAATTGACCCCTGGTTGAAAATACCATATGGAAAATTGACCATCTGGTCAATTTTATACCATATTTTGAACCCGATCATTGAAAATGAAACCCCATTTTTCATATTTTCAAAATGGGGTTCAAACTACCATGGAACGGGGTCAAAATACCATAAAAAACCAAACCTTACAATTTTCAGATGTGGTTAACAATTCCATGATAAGAATATTTTACGAAAGGATATGGAGTAAATGAACATGAGACCATAACACATATGTTAACTCCAACTGCAATATTTTTTATGAGCTGTATGGCCATTTCGGAAATTTATTCCTCATCAGCAGCACTAGAACCCAAACAAAGGAAATCCATAATTTCAAAAAATGTTAAAATGCATAAAACCAAACGAAATCCGAATAATGAGTATTATCAAATATAGCTAAGGACAAAACGACCATGGTGGGAGTTAATCCTTCGGTTTTAGAATTTACATGAATTTAGATAATAGTAATTGAGCAAAGTGTACACATGAGATATTATCTCATGTACAAGTACACCATATCTAAGAAAAATAAAGAGCATACATCTCTACCACGGGGAATTGTTTTACCAACTCCACACTGCAATAAAAGACAAACTCCTGTATTAAATATTTTACGAGAGAAGTCAGAATACCATGACAGGGTAAAAAAAATATATAAATCTTTAATGCTCAATTGAGATGGCTTGAAAAGTGGGTTCAAAATACCATGGTTGACGAAATGTCACAATTTTCAGATTTGGGTGCAAAATTCCATGATTAGGGGGGAGGGGTCAGAATACTATGGCAAGATAGAGAATCAATATCTTAAAGTACAATTTACATGTTTTGAAAGGGGGTTCAAAATTCCATGGTAGGGGGTCAAAATACCATGGTTGAAGAAATGTCACAATTTTCAGATGGGGTGGGGTGCAAAATTCCATGACAGGGGTATCAGAATACCTTGGCAGGACATAGAATTATATCTTAGCATACAACTTTCAAGTTTTGAAAGGGGGTTCAATATCCCATGGTAGGGGGTCTAAATACCATGGTTGAGGAAATGTCAAATTTTTAGATTGGTGTGCAAAATAACATCATAGGGAGATGAAAGTACCATGGCACGACAGAGAATTAATATCTTAATGTTCAATTTACATGTTTTGAAAAGGGGATTCAAAATTCCAATGAAGGGGGGGGGGGTCAAAATACCATGGTTGACGAAACGTCACAATTCTCAGATTGACATGTTAGAAGTTTCATGTTATTTTTATATTTAATATTGTAATATATACTTATATATAAATCCCCCAGATGAAGAACAACAATAAAAGCATTGACCCATTGTTCTACCATGTATTTGTAAAGACTTGACTCATTTGCATTTACTCAATATCTTTTCATTGCTTATTCATAACATTAATATATACGTATTGGTAATTTGACTTACATACCACGTAATTCTAAACCTGTCTTTCTTAATATGTCAACTGTACATTGTAGGTATTAATTCTTTACCTGCCATCATATATCTGACTCCCTATTTAGAATTTTTTAACCCCATCAGAAATTGTGAATTTTCACCAGCTATGGTATTTTTACCCTCCCCCACCCCCAACCCCAATATGATATTTTAAATCCTACTTTCAAAACCTGTATTCTATCCCCCTATAATGGAATTTTGAACCCAAATCTAAAAATTGTGAAGTTTGGGTAACCATTGTTTTTTGTCCACTACCATGGAATTTCAAACCCCCTTTAAAAACATATCATTATACATTAAGGACATTAATGTTATATCTTGCCATGGTATTCTGACCCCCACCCCTTAATTTGAATTTTGCATCCCCATCTGGGAATTGTCAACTATGGTATTTTGACCCCGCCCCCGCATGTAAATGTATGTTAAAGACATTAACTTTATCCTGCCCTTGTATTCTGACCCCCTGTCATTGAATTTGCGCTTCCATCTGCAAATTGTGATGTTTCGTCAACCATGGTATTTTGACTCCCCTACCATGGGATTTTGAAACCCCCTTTCAAAACATGTAAATTGTATGTTCAGATATTTTTTTAACACTGTCAGAGTATTAGCCCCCATCTAAAAATTGAATGGTTATATTGTCCATGATATGTTGACCTCCCACCATGGTATTTTAAACTCCCATTTGAAAGCATGTAACAACGGCAGTAGTATACCGGAGAAACAATGGAAGCGATGACTACAAAAATCGAAGTCCAAAGACATGGCAAAAATGGTAACTTTTAAAGCCAAAGACAAAACCAGGACGTGAGACAGCTACAATGCACGGAAATAAACAGATAACATTAAGAACTAAGGCACACATAGTGTGAACTCCCATGAAAACCGGAAGTGACATCAGGTGCTCTGGAAGGTTAAGCATGTCCTTTTACTTTAATGTACTTTAAACACATTAATTCTATATACTTCCATGGTATTCTGACCCCCCATCATGAAATTTATAACCCCTATCTTAAAATTGTGAGGTTTGGTGAGCCATGGTATTTTGATCCCCCTACCATGTTATTTTTGACCCCCTCCTTTGAAGGCATGTAAATGACTTTAAAGAAATGAGTTCTTCCCTGGTATTCTGACCTACCATCAAGGAATTGTGCACCCCCATCTGAGAATTGTAATGTTTCATCAACCATGGTTTTTTGACCCCCTACCATGGGAATTTGAATCCCCCTTTTCAAAACATGTAAATTGTATGTTAAGATAATAATTATCTGTCCTGCCATGGTAAAATGACCTTATCATGGAATTTATTTCTCCCATTTAAAAATTGAATCGTTTCATTAGCCATGGTATTTTAGCCCCCTACCACGGTATTTTGAATCCCCTTTAAGACTTATAAATATACATTAAAGACATTTATTTTATATCNCCCCCCCCCCCGCCCCATGCCCCTAGTCATGGAATTTTGCAGCCCCATCTGAAAATTGTGACGTTTTAGTAACCATCGTATTTTGACCCCTACTATGGTATTTTGAGCCCCTTTCAAAGCATGTAAATACACGTTAAAGACATTAATTCTATATACTGACATGGTATTCTGACCCCTAAAATGGGATTTTTAACCCCATTCAAAACATATCAATTGTATGTTAAAGATATAAATTAATATCCTGCCATGGTATTCTGACCCCCATCATGGAATTTTAAACCCCCATATGAAAATTGTGAACTTTGGTCAACCATGGTATTTTGACCCCTATCATGGAATTTTGAACCCCCTTCTGAAGCATCTATCTGACATCAATATGCCATTTCTACAAAATTAATTGTCAAACATCACCAAAGGGTATAATATTCTATGGGGTTCAAAATATCATACAGGGGATCACTTTTCTATGAGGGGTTCAATTTTCTATGTGGTTCAAAATACCAAATGACACGTGTCTGAAATACGAAGAAGAATACGGAAACGACGAGAGAAGGCAGACCTAATATTTTTACATTTTAGATTTCTAATTGGTACCAATATACAACATTTATGAGATGACCATCAAATTACTTGCCTAGTTAATATCAACTTGATATATGAAATAAATTTCAGGAAAAAGCAGTTTACAACATTATCCTATACGTTTCCATGTTAAACTATGTTAGGCCGTCTTGGATGAGATATGAACCTGTTGAACATATGCAGAAATTGTAGTTCTTAATAAGCTGAATCACTTTTGCCATTTGAATGGTTTTTGAAATATAAGACAAAATGTATAAATCTGTGAAAATTTGGCAACCAAAAGACAATAACCCCTGCATGGGTATTCAGATTTTCTTAAAAATTCCATGTTGGTAAATCTTGGTTTGTTGAACATTTTTGCAATTTAATTTGACTTCAGTTTGTTATACTTTTTCCAATAAAAATAAAATATCTTAAAATTGTGAAAATGTTACAGAAAAAAAGACAATAGCCCCGAGGCGGGTTTTCGGATTTTCTTCAAAATTGCAGGGTATGTAAATCTTTCCATGCTAATCATTTTTAGTTCATCAAATTTTTGAAATTTGTAACGTTTTTGGATTATTCGCAAAAAACAGTAATTTACATTATGTTCTATTTTTAGCAAAAGTGTCCATGTCGTTTGGTGTTCTGACAAATTGAACAAAATTTTGAACCTTAATACTCTGGTGATGCTTTAGACCGAGTTTGGTCACAATTGGGTTTGTCAGTAGTTTCAGTGGAGACGATTTTTGAAATTGTTGACCGACGACGTTGATGAACAGACGCTGTAGCTAAGATCTGCAGTGGTGGCCATTTTAGATTAAAAATCGGTACTAAAACCAAATATTTGTTTAATGACAATTATGCTACCATGCCTACTTAATATCAAATAGATGCATGAAACGGTTTTCAAGAAGTGAAAATTCATACCATATTCTCATACGGTCCTTTTTATGTTCTTCGGTGGCGGCCATCTTGGATGAGATGGGAGCCTGTTGAATATATGTAGAAATTGTAATTCTGGAGAAGTTGAACACTTTGCCATTCAAGCTCAACCTCTTTTTGAAATATAGGACAAAATTCAAAAAAGTACGAAAATTAGACAAATAAAGGGCAAAAACTCCTACAAAGTTATTTAGTGTTTTTTTTTCAAAATTACTATATTTCCGGTAATAAAGTAAAATCCAATAAAGAAAATAAAATTTTATCTGTAAAGATTTTTTTTTCATCTGGGAAATAAATATTCCATAGCGGTCCACAAGATCGTGATGTCGAGCGTTAAAATTAAGTAGTGATTACTTCAAGTTATTGGTGGATGCTCAAGTAGCCTTTTTTAAAGTACTCGAGTTCTTTAAAGGTGGGTCATTGTATTGACCACAGGTCCTTAAGTAGCGAATGGGTTGGGAGATGTAAATTCCACATGCGGGCGCCGTAGGAATGTTGGAAAAAGGAAGTAATCGCATTTGTCATACAGCCTTATTTGAAGTATACCTCTGTTATCAATTTCAAGATGAACCAAAGGAATGAGGCCGATATTGCAGTGTCTGAAGCTTTCTTTATTTCTAGCTTCATTTGATAGATAAGATGAAGAAAATCACTAAAACAAGGTTTTTAGAGACAAAATATCATCTATATAACGGAACCTGCAATTAAAGGATTGTGTCCATTGTTATTCCGATAGTCTGCTGAAAAATAAGTCCTCCAAACTTGACAAAAATATTGGCAATCACAAACTTCATCATTTTTATCACTTCCTCTATATACTTTTTCTCGAATTCGGAATCGTATTTCGCAAAGTATGCTTGTTCTCTACCAATAACTATGTACCATTTGTATCTTCGGTCGCAGTTCTTATGGGAGAAACGTCTATGAATTAAATATTTCGGGTTAGATTTCAGTCCCTAAGGAATGATAGCATAAAGTGTGGAGAAGTCAAAAGTTTAAATGCTGTTACTGTGTGATAAAGATTAGATAGTGTTTAAGATTTCAAGTAGATCTTTTTTTTAATATTCACATTTCATTTACATCCCTTGAAAAGCAAGTATCACAATATTTTTGAAGGCCCTCGTTTACGGCTGTCAAGGTTGAGGTTAACAGCTTCAAACAAATTTTGTAGAACATTTTGCAGATCTAGAGATGCACTCTTGTTTGTACGGGCATTTTTGTAATTTTATGGACTACAGAAGTTCACGATCTTGTGGATCGCTCTGGGATATCTATTTCCCAGATGACAACAGATCTTTACCTATACAACTAAAGTTTGTTTTTCCTCTATCGGAATTGACTTTACTACCGGATTTGACATGTTCAAAACGGCAGATGTGTTATTATAGCAGGAGATGCTTACTCTACCGGTACACCTGATCTCACTCATGGGTTTTTATTATGTCCGTGTTGTTCATCTGTATGTGTGTCTTTATTTTTCTTTTTTTCACGTACTTAAGTGGTGTCCTTGTTTCTTAGTGTTTCTGATGTTACCATTGTCCATGGATTGTTCGTTTTTTAAATTGACGTTTCGGTTCTCCGTCACTCCACTCTTCTTTTAAATAATGGATGTAGTGATTTTCATAATTAGAAACGTTAGTAGGGGCCTTGTATGCAGGAACGACGACATGTTTGTCATGAATAGAGGACAAGTATCTGGCAACATCAGAGCACTTTTGGAAATGAATTATGCTTTAATTCTCATTGACCTTCGTAGCTGACTTATTCGTTTCAGAATCAAGAACCTCACAACTTCAATCCACTCCAAAAGAGGATCAAGGTTTTCATTTTGTTCACTTTTAATCGACTTTCTGGTGTATATATAGTCATCTAAACATCCAAAGAAGTTTGAACTTTTGCTCCAAGTTGACGGATCTTTTTGGAATTTAGGTCCCTTTGTTAGGATATCGCAAAGAAACCTGTTTTCAATGATATTAAAGTCTCTCCTATGATTTGACCACAGGGGTCTCTCAGGGACTGGACTCTAGCAGAATTAATGCAGCGTATTAGATTACAGTTATTGACGTCTTGGTTAAAGTACTATTTTTGTACCATAATATCTTTAAATGTAAACAGACATCCTTCATCAATTCTGTTTTTTTACAATCTACGTCACATACATGACATACCCCACCTAAATTTTTACAAACTTCAATTTTGGTATAGATAAGTTAAACCCCATCGGGCTATCGCCTTCTGTGTAATAATTTATTGCCAAAATAAATCTCTGACTAGCACCTTGATTAAGCAAATATAATCTTGTTTTACCATGTCTCCTGGAAAAAACGCCTGGGTCAAAAAGAGTTCCGTAGCATAGTATATATATATAAATAT
>MJUU01054628.1:2449-77280 GCA_002080025.1 Modiolus philippinarum | reverse complement strand
AAAATCAAACGGTCGTTTCCTAAGATGTTCATCGTCAAATCTGATTCAACACTACAATTATTTGATTGAAATATATTTCTATAGTTGTAATTTAATCAAATGTCAGCAAAACGCTTAAAGAAGAAAGGTTTCAGTCGAACAAATTTTCCGAAAAACGTGAAACACTTACAACATAAACCACAACTTTAACATACTTAATAATCAATGAAAGGATATGGAATAAATTAACATGACACAAAATCCCAACAAATATATTATAGAACTAAGCCGTGAAATAACGCTTTTATTGTTGTTTCGTTTTGAAGTTAACACGAGACCTTCAACAATTAGCTTTTCTTATACCTTAAAGTAAGTTTAAGACAGATGCTAGCACCCGTTTGAGCGAAATTCATTGCTAATTGTCGAAGAGTGTCACATCCATTTCTTATTAAGTCTATGGATGTCAGATCGTCAACAAGCATAAAAGTGCTATTACAATAACTGTTATCCGTTGCATCATCATCTGTACAGGCTGAACAAATTACAATAGTGCTTAGATGTACGCTATATAATGCTTTAGACATTACCATTCCCAACCAAACAATAACTCAGGTTTGTTCCTTGTTGAAATAAGAACTATCAATATTAATTATAATAAATAAATTTTATCTTAAACAAAGAAAACTATAACATATTCTGATTCTGGTTTATATTTAAACAGATGTTTGTACGAAATAGATTACAATTTTTAACTCAAGGGAAGTTTTTCTAGGAGTTACTTGAAAAACGTTACGAGCAAACAGATTGTGTATATAGTATCTTGCTTTTATTGAGCATGGGAGTGATATCCTCTTATTGACTTTGTCAACTGCGATGGTCCTAACTTTTACTTTTATTGTTTTTACACAATACTAGACATACCTAACCATCTAGAAACTTAAAATTTTTGATTATCTGTACTAACTGTATGCCAACGAAAAATAATTTCCATTCACCATTGAGAGAAGTGCGCACATTTTTTTTTTTTGATATGAGATTACTTTAAAATTATATTTTTTAAATAAATTCCAAACTTCAAAATGCTTATTATTTTTATAATCTTAAAAATACATTATAATACTCAAATGTGAATATTTTCAGATTATAATTTCACTGGGTACCTTTTCAATGATATTTTTTATATATTAAGTTGTAACAAATATGTATTATTATAAAATTTCAATTGTTTCCAACAGATTAACATAGACTCATTCACTGTAATGAAATTTATGTAATAAACTGTTCATCAGTTACTGGAGGGATGTGACTAGTTGGGACAGATTTCCTACGCTAGTTCGATCGATTAAAAACTAGCCAGATTTTGACGTCATTAAAGTTAGTAACTTAATACAAATTAAAAAAGATACCATGAGTGTAGTCGTGATCTGACAGAATTAAAAGAAGTTCAGTTTTCAACCATTATCTAACATGTTAGATTGTAACAGATGCTGCTTCAACGTCAAAAAAGGGTCTGAAATTTTTCATTTTGAAACAAGAATCCAACGTCAACCGACGTTGATTGATTATGGCATGAATGAGTACAATTTTGAAACCCATCTGAAAATTGTGAACTTTAGTAATCTTTCGGATTGTGATACCCCTTTCGTAGCATTTTGACCACCTCCAAAACATGTATGATGTACTTGAAAGATATACTTTTCTTTATCCTCCGAGGGTATTTTGTGGAATTATGTACCCCAATCTGAAAATGGTGACATTCGTTCAGACATGATATTTTGACTCCCCTATGTTGGGAAATTTAGTTTCTGCATATGGTCATTTTGACATCTAATGACTTCTCAGAACAGATCAAATCAAAACATTCGGACTCCATAAACCGAAATATTTGTAAAAGCTGATAGTGAACAATTTACCAAAAGAATCTTAACAGAAAAGCCAAAATCAGCAAAGGACAGTTTTATGCAAGAGGGACATACTCTTTAGTTTTAAACAAAATTTCCTCAAGTTAAGATATTGCAAGTTTACAAACAAAAATCGGTATAGTAGCGAGCACTGAATACTAGGTACTGAAATGACGAATGCTTTCGGGGGCAAACAGTTCACCAGCAGATGCATCGTGCCAGCAGTGTAAATAAATAATAAAATACCGAAGTTACTGTGAATTTAGATTTTGTCCAAGGTCATTTAGAGAAATTATGTCTCTTCAGTGTAGATTAAATAGAAATAATAGGAAATACATAACCCAAATATTTGTAAAAGCTGATAGAGTGCAAATTACAAATGGGATCTACATAGAAAATCCAAACTCAGCCATGGACAGAGCCATGCAACAGGGAGATACTCATAAGTTTCAAAGAAAATAATCTTAGTTTTAAATATTTCAATTTTCCAAATAAAATCAGTTTTCGAGCCTGCACCGACGTAGTGGTTGCTTTGTTGGTGATTATCCTCCGTGACTAACATTCCGACAGCAGACGCCTGCGATCAGTTGTTGTAAAAACGGTGCATATGGCCATTTCGACAACAAAATCAAATCTGCCGAGAGTGGAGCATATTATATCTTAGCCCTCCGGAGTACCTAATCATTTATTCATTTTTGACCTTTCGGGACAATAGTCTAAAGAATGTCTAGTTGATCGAATAAAGCAGCGACCAAAAACCTAAGTCGTTCACGAATGATCTCCCATGGTCCGAAACAACCCTTTGTTTTTCTTAAAATATGAAAACATAGTAAATATTGAATATTATATATAATAAAATATTTACATACATTGCTTGTATAGTATATACCAAATTAATGAGTCAGTAATAAAATGAAAATTGCACACAAAATAAATGTATTGGTAAAGTTTATTAATATAAATATGATATTACTTTTGTCGTATGATAAAGACATTCCCCCGTTTTGAACATTCCATAATATTTAGTGGTACCTTGTATAAAATTGAAATAAAATATCTCATTTTTAAACGTCGGGAAACAGAAAACTGGACTGAGCATAAAAACATCTATACCTGATGCGAACCTTTTAACAGAATAATATGCTAGATTGTCAGATATTTTAACCTTATAAATAAAAAAGGATTACATTACTGTTGATGCTAAAATAAGTTCTTTATGCCAACCATAGCTTCCCCACTTTTCAATATTCAATGTTTATGGTGCAAGTATATAGAAAAGTTCTTCATTAATGAACGAAACATGATATAAATATTATACAATTATAGTCTGTGTATGGGGTCGATACGATGTTATATCGACCTGGGAAAAGCATATCGACCGAGGATGAATGCGATATGCATTTCTATTTTTAGTAACATGCGATGTAACTTTTTGATATACAGTTTTCTAGTAAATCTCTAAAAATACAGTGGGCCATGTGATCAGTTCTCCACTAATCAAATTTCTCAAACGATATCAAATTAATAATATTGCTAAATATCATTATTTTAGGAATGATTAGATAGCAGGAAATCCGAAATTTGGTATTTTATAACCTGAACTTTTATCCAACAATAACCATGTTATGTGATAAACTCGGGACCAGTAAAAAAGTCGATAAATAGTATATTCAAAAAATTGATAATGTCATCATGGACTGTTGTTACATTCCATGATTATGTCCCTTAGAAGTTTTGTCACATTATAAAAACATAGAATAAACAAAGAAAGGATATGGAGTAAGTGTACATGGGACAAAATCCCTATAAATACGTTGTAAGATCTAGCAAATGGATCAACGCTTTGATTGTTGTTCTTCATCTTGTATTCACCATGAGGCCTTCAACAAAGAGCAAACGCTCTTACCTCATAGTAAGTTCAAGACGGCCCCTAACACCGGTTTAAGCGGAATTCACTTGCTGAATGTCGAACAACGCCACATCCATCCCCTTTATAACACGTTTTTTGTATGGATGCGGAGTTGTCAACAACCATACCATATCGGCCGGAGTACTCTAACAAACACTGTCATCCATTGCCCGACAAAGGGACCAATGCAATGAAAAATACAACATATAAACGATCACAGGGCACTCATCGAGTTGTTTATAAGAAAACTTGGCAATCAAAATCGGGAATATGGGCAATCTTTATACAGACGGCCAGAAAAATAGTTTAATTTTATACAAAACAAAATAGCCAAATGTTGAATTTTGATAGTACATTCATATAAGAAATCCTCACATGAACAAGAACACCCTTTTATATATTTGTTACATCTAAAAATGCCAAGGTCAATAACAAAATACCGAAGTTACTGGTTATTGGTCACAACAAACAAATTTTATTTCGCGCAAATAATGAATGAATGTATATATCTTGCTTTGAATATGGTTTTATCGCTTAATCTACAAAGCAACTTCCGGTAAAGACCTGATGATTGTCCTACGAACAATTTACGTACTAGTTGGCTCTGTATTTGTTTACCGATGCACTCAAATAGGTTTTAATTTCGATGACGAAAATATTTCTTGCCCTTTGAAGTATATAAACAATTATTGATAGTTTCCACTTGGTGAAGAAACGTTACCTTAATGTTTGTGAATAAAGTAAAAAAAAGCACATTGGAGCATATTTGGCAGACGATACACTTGTTAGAAAGATGACGTTAGCCAGCATGTCGATGACACATTTTGATCTTTTCTTTTTTCATGTATATATATTCCAGAATGTCATAACTGCTCAGCTGCCCCCAAAACCTTAAGTTTGAAACTGAGCAAAATAAAAGCCAAAAGACATCTGAGGTATTAGTCTGTTGGCTGTTGAAGAAGAAATATTAAACAAACCTCGGAAATCATATAGTTTGTTATATCACGACATGTTAGAAATACAAAACTTGCGCTTTTTCAACAAAATTTTCCAATATTTCTTTTTGAGTATCAGTGGCATAAATATAACTTATAGGTTTTTAGGTCTTCGAGTTATTTCATATTGGAGTTGGTTATGAAATAAGCAATGAGTAGATTTTGAGTAAATGCACATAAGACAAAGTTTCTTCAAATAACAAATGAAACAAGGCAAATGAATAACTCTTTTATCGTTGTCACCCTGAGGCCTTCAACAACGAGCTCTGCTCATACCTCATGGTAAGTTCAAGACGGTCCCTTGCACCAGTTTTAGAGGAATTCAGTGCTAATTATCGACCACCGCTACATACATGCTCTTCATCACATAACATTAATTTGTAAAGTGTTTTACAAAATGCAATTGCTGTGTTCCCTTGCCCGACAAAAGACTAACCGAAGATAATCAAAAGACCTTAACAACCACAGAGAAATCATCAAAAGTAAGAAACTTGGCATTAGAAAATAATGAGATGTGGACAAAACAACCAGGCAGTTAGAATAACAATTTGATATAAAAAAATAATAAAAAAAAACAAAATTTGAAAGTATGATAGCCCATTCATATGAGAAATTCTCTCACGTACATATACACCATAACTGAAATGTTTTTAGAGTATACGTCGCTAGCACATGGAATCTGTTTACGGAGTCCGCACTGCAGGAGATACAATAAATCTTTATTGAATATGGTTCATTCTACCCATAGCATTCCCTTTTTATGGGTTAGTCCTGACATTGTAAGAGAAATACTCTGTTCAGATAAAATGGTGTCCGGTTATGGTCTTGTTGTGGTCCGGGATTAGTCCTTTTAGACAAATATATTTTCTGTTTTGGTTTTTGCATTATAAAAATTCAAAGTCTACTCTGGGCAATAAGTTCTCCTTCCAGGTTTTGTTGATAAAACTGGTCAATAAGCTTTGATTTCAGATGTTTTGGAACAGTGATGAGAACCTGAGTTGCCCACAAAATGTAAAAATAAGTTTTATTAGACTTGACCATAAAGTTGGTTCATTTTATCAATAACTTCAGACGAATTACATCTTTAGTCGGGAAAGGTACAAGTATAAGTGTAGAACACTTCAATATTCCAATTTTGTTCCTTATATTTAGAAGAAAACAGATTGCCAGCATCAATAGGTGATTTGACGGCATTTGAGCCAGTAAATCCGGAAATCCGTTATCAGGGTAATTACCAGTAATCTATAAATTCGGGAAAGACCAAGGAACAGACAGCAACCTACTTTTGCATCTTTCGCAATTGATTCGTTACACCAAAGTTAGCACCAATTATGTGAACTTTCTCATTAGGTAAAGATATCTCCATTACCGCCCTTTTTTACTAATCAAGGCTTAAAAAAGCTGTCTCAAACGACCATCTTAAAAGGTTTTTAATAAATATCGTTCCCTTGTGGACAGAACTATCATTTCCTTAGTACTGGATTGAACTTTTCTTTTTTACTGTCTACGATTTTTCAATAGCGGCTGCTGTCGAGTTGCTACCGAATACTACCGTAATGGCAGGGGAGGGTTACATGTAGCACTGTATTAAAATGGATTAACCAACACTTTATGAATTGCCTGTACGAAGTCGTTAACATTGCTGTTGACAATTTTTCCTGCAATTTTTCAGTGATCATCCACCTGCTTTGTCTTTTTGCAGATTTATTTATTTTGCAAAATTGATTCGTTACTGTAGAGCGTGTAGTTCATACAGTGACGTTGAGGAAAGAGAAAAAAATACTGTCCACAAAAAAGTGCTGAGTAAAGCATATGTTCAGCCGTTGTTATTTTAGTTCCCTCAGAAATTCTATGGCTGTCACCACGACATCATAGATAGATATGAAATGTCAGTGTCACAAATGAAAACTGACATTTTCAGCTAGGTCCACGTCTTCCCGGATTTGACATTACCGGTTTTGACTTTTCCCTGGGTTGACCCACTGACAGTGTGACGGGTGCTGTATACAGACTAGGACGTGATTAACCTTCCGGATCACCTGATGTCGCTCTCGGTTTATATGGGAGTTCACACTGTCTTTAATATAGTTTTTTGTGTTGTCTTGTTGAATTTTAGTCTCTTCGTCAGTGATGTTTGTGGTACCGATCTGTCTATGTCCATGTTTGAATACTAAAAGTGATTACAAAAGCTTTTCAAAAATTTTACCTTGGTACTGTTTTAGGGTTAGAGAAGTTACACGTACCATGGTTTTGAATAGGTTTTGTCTCAGGGCTATCAAATGAGAATAATCAATCAGTTATCTAACATATCATGTGACGGGTGCTGTACACAGAGCAGGACATGCTTACCCTTCCGAAGCACTTGATGTCACTCTGATTTATGAGAGTTCTCTCTGTTAGTGCCTGTGTTGTATATGTAGTGTTCTTTTTGTTGGAATGTATAGTTATTCGCTTTCGGCCTCTAGTGATCTTGCTTTTATTTTGTCTCTGGATTTTGATTTATGTAATTTCTTCGGTATTATACTGCCTTTGTTTTGCCCTTTGGATTTCGGCATATTAATATTGTAATAACCCTCATACGATCATCTAAAGGTTTCTTTAATAGATATCAGTCCCTTGTCAAAACATTTGAATTTTTTGTCCGATTCCTTTTTTACTTAATGCTGAGATAATAATTTATTTTTACTGTCTACGACTTTTCAATAGCAATAGATGTTTAATTGTAATTGGTTTTGTCTCAGAATAAGAAAATGACATTTAACAATCAGCCATCATACTGATCTCTGACATCCTCATCTTTACTTAGTACTGTCGTCTCACGACCTGCCGGTGGGAACTGCTATTGAGTTGCTACCGGATACTACCGCAATGGAAACGGTTTGTTGGGCCATAACATGATTTCACCCAACATTTATTTTTGAAATGAATTGACAAAGACAGGACCATTGCAGCTGACAATTTCATCTGTCTTGAATTTTTGCCTTTTGGACTTTTGTTCTTGACCACTCTGTTTGGTAATTTTGTAATCACCCCTTTTTTGATAAAAATAAAAATATCAATTTCAAAACGTAACAAAAAATGCTCCCTTCCGGAGCACCTGATGTCACTCTCAGTTTCACTGGAGTTCACACTGTGAGTGCCTTTGTTTTGAATGTTGTGATTTCTATATCTGTGCTTTGTGTCTGTTTCACGGTGTACTTCATCAGTTGTTCAAAAACTGTTAAAAAATGGTTCCCGGCTTTTACGCATCTGTAATTGTTCTCCTGTTGTCAGATCGACCAAGGAGGCTTTGTCTATACATTTAAATATTTTACGAAAGGATATGGAGTAAGTGAACCTGAGACCATAACACATATGTTAACCTCCAACTGCAACAATTTCAAAGAGCTTTATGGTCCTCATTTTTATTAATTCCTCATCTGCAGCACTAGAACCCAAACAAAGGAAATCCATATTCAAAAAATGTTTAAAACTATAAAATCAAACGAAATCCGAATAGTCAGAAAAATCAAATATAGCTAAGGACAAAACTACGATGGAGGGAGTTCATTTAGATAATAGTTATTGATCAGAGTGTACACATGCGATATTATCTCATGTACAAGTACACCATATTTAAGAAATTAGGAGCATACATCTCTCTAAAGTCAATATATCAAGGCATCAAGAGGTCCTAGGGATAATTATTACGATATTACCAGAGTCGTTGGCTGAAGAATGAATTTGCAAGTCAGGATGTCCGTACTTTAAGGTCTAAAGTAAGTGAGAACCGTACCGTCAGTCTGAAAAGAATAATCCAAGGACAATGGCAACGTCGGAAAAAAAAACGAAGACATAACATGAGCACGGCACAGAAAAGAAAATAAAGACTCCCACATATACAAAAAAGAATAACACGGACCCAATAAAAACCATGGATGAGATCAGGTGCACAGGTAGAGTAAGCATCTCCTGCTTCTTATAAGACACCCGCCGTGTTGAACATGTCAACTCCGGTAGTAAAGTCAAATCCGGTAAAGGAAAAACAAACTTTAGTGGCACCGAGATCTGTTGTCATCTGGGAAACAGATATCTCCACAAGATCGTAATATCGACCGTAAAACTTCTGTAGTGATAAGAATACAATGTTTTGTTCCTGCATATTTATATTAGTGCATGATCCCTTTGTAAAGTGGTGTTTGTTTAGGTGTATACATAAGAGAATAATTGAAGCCTGTAGGATTAGTAAAGGATAAAAATAACAATACTGAAATGCTAGTAGGAAAATATGTGGCAGTTCACTAAGTCTGGTCTTTGTTATATTGCAAAAAATTTTAAACAGTTTTGGCAGGATGTTATTTCTTCTTGGGCTTTACTTTGTAAAAATCCTGCCGCAGCCCCAGTCGATATCCTATCGCAACCTTTATTTCTAAATGATAAAATAAAAATTGGGGGGAAAAGTGTTTTTTATAAAAGCTGGATAAAAAACGGTTTATTTTTCATAAATGATATAATAAATGAAGATGGAAATTTTTATAATTTTGATAATTTTCGTAGAACTCTCAACTTTGAGACAAATTTCATTGAATTCTATGGACTTTTGCAGTCATTGCCTCATGACTGGAGAAATATACTTGTTACAAATGCTATATCCAAATTAGACGCTGTTTCTAATGAAAATATTCATACCATTAAAAAGGTAGATAAAGTTACTAAACATTTTTACAATCTATTTATTGATAAAATTAAAGAGTCACCAACGAAAATTAAACAAAAATGGGAGTATAAACTGGGAGTAGATATACAAGAGGAGGACTGGGATTTCTTTTTTACTCTTCCTCTACTGGTAACTGATGATTCCAATCTTCGTGCATTCCAATTTAAATTACTCCATAGAATTCTTGGAACAAACAGTCTACTTTTGAAATGTAACTATAGTGAAACAGAATTGTGCACTTTTTGCTCTGAAACCAAAGAAACTTATATACACCTTTTTTATGAATGTAGTTGTGTTAGGACACTTTGGTTAAATTTTTGCACAGAATTAAAGAAC
This sequence comes from Modiolus philippinarum, assembly GCA_002080025.1. NCBI lineage: Eukaryota > Metazoa > Mollusca > Bivalvia > Mytilida > Modiolidae > Modiolus > Modiolus philippinarum. The sequence continues at coordinate 67,464 of MJUU01054628.1, read as the reverse complement.
AAGTGTAACTTGATCTTTAAGCCTAATATTTCTGATATATTGCTAGGGGTTATCTGCCATGAACAGAAAGATATTTTGAATACTTGTATTTTGATTTTAAAGAAATATATTTTTTTGTGTAGAGTAAAATTAAAAATTCCTCAGTTTAAAGAAGCTATTGAATGGTTGAAATATTATAATAGGATAGATATAGCCTCTGGAAGTTCATACTCCATCAAAAAGAAAAACAAAATAACATTGAAATGGGCAAATATTGAAAATATTATTATTAATGGGAATGGGGTGTGATTTTTAAATTTGAAATTAAATATGATTTTTCATGTGTATTTGTGCAGATTTTGAGTAATTATTTGGTAACCATTATATGTAGATCAAGCTTTATTTATTCTTATATTTTTCTTTTCTGAAAAGATGTAAAAATGAAATTGGTACCAATAATTATAACTTAATATTTGATGTGTATTTTGATATTATATGCTTCTATATTATTTGTTTATGATATGAAAATGATTTGAAAATAATAAAATTATATATTACAAAAAAAAGAAATGCTAGTCTCTAAAATATTACAGCCACGAATATACTTTTCAGAAGATGTTTTCAGAAAAATATGTCAAGTGTAATACAATCATCGCAAAAAAGTTAAAGCTGGTCTGGTGTTCCCTTTTATTGTTTTTTTTCTAATCTCGAGTCCCCATAAGGAAACCCACACTTTACAGTAAGGGATGCCAGAATTTTAATGGCCTCTTCAAATTGAGATTTCTTAGCGTTAAGAACTTGCATACCCTTACAGAAAATGGCAAATTTGACCTCAGTTGGTCTTGGAATAGGGAACAGTTCTAGGCTATCCGGACCAAATCCAGTCTATAAGTTCATTGGTAAAGGAAAATTGCCAAGACTAAAACGGAAATTCAACCGGACAATTTTCAAACCCCAACAATCCCATAACCGGACAACTTGCGAACTTGAAATTTCGTAGGGTTTGTCCTGCTGTTAGTACCTGGTAACTTCAGTTATATTATCGAAAACTTATCGAATATTCGATTCAGTCCCACAGATACAATATATCAAGCTGTTTATTGTCTTTTGTCACGCTTTTTTTTTTGCCGGGTCTTAAATACGTGCCCGTAGACGGTAAGGTAGTAGACCTAGGTTAGGGGAGATAACTCAAAATCAGTAAAACGTTTTAAACGGTCAGTTTAATCGATGCCATTTAAGAACAATTTAAATCATCTTTGTTACTTAGAAGCTTTGAATATATTTATGAAAATGGTTCAAGCACATGCGATTTTAAGAGTTATGTTCCTTAATATGCTTAACCTAGGTCTACCTCCTCAACAATCACAGGAGGCTTCATTACGATAATTGATCATGGTTTTAACTCTGATACCACATAAATGTCATCTGAAACAAAACAAAGAAGATGTTTCTACTTTGATTTTCACTGTTAGTCTTTTTGTGAATTTTCATTTTTAGGCATTCTGCACACACAAAAAAAAGGAGTGGATCCAAGAAAATTAGTTCAACCCTATCGCAAGTTTTGCGCCTGTCCCCAGTCCGAAATATGATGGTCATGGGATTGGTCTTGTCTTTATAAATTTTCAGGTTATTGGATAACAAAATACCGAAGTTACTATAAATTTATTTTCTGCATATGGGCATTTCGATAACTAATGTCTCAACAGTGCAGATAAAACCAAAACATTTGGAAGTCCAATCACCGAAAACGTATAAAAGCTGATATGGAACAAATAGCCAAAAGGATCTAAATAGAAAGGCCAAAGTTCAGCTAATGACAGAGATATGCATGTGGGAGATACTCCTTAGTTTTAAACAAAATTTGTAAAATTTAGATATTGCAAGATTCAATAAAATCGGGTTTCGGGTCAGCATCGGAGCACTGACTACTGGGTTGGTGAATACCCCCTGGGACTAACGGTCCACCAGCAGAGGCATCGGCCCAGTGGTAAAAAATGACAAAATACCGAAGTTCTATTAAGTCATTTTGCATATTTGCAATTTGACAACTTATGTTTCATCAGTGAAGACAAAACCAAAACATTTGGAAGTTCAATCACCAATGAGGAAAATTACAAACTTACAGTACATAATTGTCAAAATTTTTCACGCTTCCATCATGGATGTGGTTTGTTTCCATTGATTTATTCACTTTTTACTTTTGGGGCCATTTAGGGCTTGCTATATAGTGTGAAGTTCCTCACTGTGTTGAAGACCGTACGGTGACCCCCGAGATGTTTTGTTTTGGGTAGTTTTAGCCTGGAGATCAGACGATATCTTTTCGCCATTTACTCCATTTTCTTTCTTTTTCATATTTCTTATTATCTATGACCTTTCAGTTACTGCCGGGGGGAGGTGTTTTTCCCCGATTTCTTTAGCGGTGGTTGTTCTGGGCGTGCTGTCTTTTTGCCCTTTTAACGTCGGCATTCGACACTTCTGTACTGTACTTTTGAAATTACCCTCATTGTAATTGCCTCCTTTGTAATGATCTGCGATGGACCCACACATGCTTCAATGAACTATATTGAGTTTCATGTCTCACAATTCCATCATATGCCCCCGTACTACTTGGACCCTATCGTTGATTTGTTGTGTGCAAATGAGCTAATCCATTCTCATAAGTGTTGTGATTGTTTTCTGTTAGTCTTTTTCATGGAAAACGGATCACAGCGATTGTAAGAACACTTTGCCAGTAATTTTATTTTTTTTGACGATCCCGCATCCGTGGTTAAAGCAACATGGATGTAGCATTGCTCGACATCTAGCAATGGATTCCGCTCAAACCGGTACTAGAAGCAATTTTGAACAAATCTCATTGCAAACGCCTTATGGTGACTTCAAATTGAAGAATAACAATAAAAGCGCTGTTCCATTGCTTTTTTACAATGTATCTGTAGGGGTTTTGTCTCATGTGCATTTACTCTATATTCCCTCATTGCTTATCATAATTCATATATGATTCCTGCAAGACCCATCTTGTAAGCAAAGAAAGTATGAACAAATATGTAATATCGAAATTGCTTTAAATTTGATTATAGCATATGACCGTTTCGAAAGTCTATATCTTTTCAGATCGGATCGATTCAAAATTGTAAGAAGATCATAATCAAAAAATATGTACGGACTGAAATGGATGAAATAACTTATAGGATCTAAATAAGGGCCAAAATCAGCAAAGGCAGAGCTATACAAGAGGGAGGTGCTTCTAGTTCAAAACAAAATTTTCAAACATTTAGATATTGAAAATTTCAAATATTTTTTTCAGCACTAAAGCACTGACGTCAGGGTTAGTGATTACCTTCAAGTGCTAACAGTCTTCAAACAGATGCATCGACCCAGTTATACTACATGTAAATAACAAAATATCGAAGTGACTGTAAAATTAGTTTCTGAAGATGGTTACTTCCACAACTCACAATTATTTTTCAGTCTATATGAATACTAGAGAAATTAATGCCTTCGAATACTACTTACCTACCTTAAACGTTTTTATTTTCTATCCATGACATCCAGGGGATAAACAATAGGGGTGATGTTGTATTGTTCGAGATATTTTGAAATCGTATTATATGCTTGTAAAAATACAGTTAAGTTAAAAATTTTTTTACATACCCAATAGCTGTAAAATAAATAACTAATACCGAAGTTACTGTGAATTTACATTCTGCATATGCGCATTTCGACAACTTATGTCTCTTCAGTGCAGATAAAATCTAAACGTTTGGAAGACCATAAACTAAAAGATGTTTAAAATTAGCGATTTGGTTTTAAAGATTAATTGATTACTAGATTTGATTCTTAAACTGACATACGTGATCTTATTAAATATCAATATCAGACTTATCGCTATAGGCATATTTTCTATTTCATCTCAAATTAACATCCTATATTCATTAGGTACCCACCCATTCCATCCCTGCTATCAGTAATATAGAAAGTGACCCCTTTCAAAACACCTCTGATGTTGAATTCTCTGACCTGGTTCCACGAGTTATTATCTACTTATGGAAGCGACAATATAACTATATGATTGTGGGAGGGGAATGGACAATTTTGAATAAAAAGGCAGAGTAGTACCCTTAGATTTAAGAAATCGGGTATAACCCATTCCATTCCCGCTATTAATGATATAGGAAGTAATTTCCACCCAGAACGCCTCTGATGCCGAATTCTCCAAGCTAGTACCGCTAGTTATTATCTACATACGAGAGCAAATATTTGTTTGGGGGAGGGGATTGGGCAGTTTTGAATAAAAGGGCAGGTTGGTACCCAGTGATTAAGGAAATCAAGGATGACCAATTGGAGAAAAAATAATTGCAGGATGGGCTAATTTTAAAAATCAGGATATCCTAATCAAAAGAAATCAAGGACAGGCTTGGAGTTAAAACAAAATTTTAGTTTCTTGATATTCGTGTTATTGGATCTGGTTTGTTTCTATTCATTTATTCACTTTTTCCTTTTTGGGGGGTCATTTAGGGTTTGAATCTGAAAATAAAAAATCCAGGATAAAAAATGTGACAATACCCTCCCTCAGCATTCTTAAAAATCAAATAGTTGCTCTCTCTCTGTAAAAAAATGGTACTTTAGAATACAAAACCCTACTTATTTATTTGATAGTACAATTACATCAAGAGCAACCGCATGAATATTATTATTATTGTTACAAGATAATAGACTCAAGTACCAAAGTGAATGAGGTTCATAACTACTGCGACATGCTTATTTATTTATGTATACTTTTTAACAAATTAACATTAATCTCCCCAAATAGAAACAAAAACAAATATCGTTTGTCATTCCACTTAGACTACTTAGTCTGCTGCTTCTTTTGGGAAAATGGTTACAGACAGACGCAATGAATACAATAATACATCCCCCTTTTTGGGCAGGTAAGTGAAGTAACTAATTGAATATTTCGTTGAGTGTATTAATAACCCACGAAAGGATTAAATTCCTTGACAAATGGTAACAATGGTAAGGTATGAACTTTATGTAGACTAGATAATTTTAAACAAAGAATGGATGTAACGATATCTTAAAAGAGAATAACGATTTCTTACGGAATTTTTCATAGATCAAAAGAAAATCCCCAGTTTTACAAAGGATATTCAGCGACTATAAAAAAATAAAATATTTACAACACGTGATATAATGACATGATACGAAAGGTCATGTAAAAAGTACATATTTAAGAGAAATGATATGTATGGAATTATCTCACAAAACAAAATAAAACAATTACCTTGTTGATGAAAGTTAAAAAAAATTGTGTCAATAAACATCATTCTGTAATATTGAAATGAAAGAAATAAAGATTGGACAAGCAATAAACTAGACACAATTTATAATAATTATAATTCATAAAACCAAAAGACATACCATGTGTCTTTAATTACTTCTAACCAGTCATACAAACGAAGACACACAAATGATATTTTGTTTTGAGGTTGTATAATGGTATTGTGCTGAAGTCATCGTTGTCGGTTATAGACACTTTTGTTTTTGGTCAATAACTTCAGCTCCAGTTGATCAATCCTAGTTGGATTTTGCAATAAATTCCTTATAAAAAATCACCATGATAATGCTGCACTTTCAGATTCTTAATAAATTGTTTCCTTACCGAGCTCTGAGGAGTCACATGGGGCCAAAACTGTAAATGCAGATTACATAAAGTTTTTATTTTTTCAATAGATTTCGATACCATATTTTCTTCTGATTCCTCCTGTAAGCTTTAAGTACTATAAATCAACAAATTTGGTTAGCTCGTACCGTTTCAGAACTATACTGGACTTTAAAGGGTCAACATTGTTATTCTTAGAAATATTTTAAATCTTTTTTTTCATCAGATTATTTTTTTTTTTTAAATCTGTTTGTTCAATCTTTACTTTTTGTTATTATGCAAAGCCTACTCTTTAATGGCGGTAGTGTCAAGTCCGGTGTCGATAAACGCATATATTAAGCTTTGAATGTTGGTATCTTCGATGAAACAAAAATGAGAACATTGAGACGCAACTTGTAAAAATCCCGTACCTGTACTTATGAAGTGTAAACCTGTGAATCAAAGCACTAATAACACTAACTGACGAAAACACAATGCGTTTAAGACACTAATTCTAATATAAGGAATAAAACAATTACTTGAAAACACATCATTCGTTATAAAAAAAACATCATGATATCATTCTTTCAAAGAACAATTAAATATGGAATCTGGTTTGGATGACTTGTTTTTGCAGTCAAACATATCATCACTTATTATCATTAGAATAAAAAGATAACAAGAAACACCTATAATAGCCGAAAAACATAGTTAAATGAACAATGTACCAAGGAACTGCACAAAAAACACAATAAAAACAAAAGACAAGCGTAATCGATAGGAACTAGGGACAGCCGGACTAGGTACCGGCACTTGCAAAAGACATCGGTATGTTTAAACCGGTTTATGGGTACCCAAACCTCTGGAAAAGTCCACTTTCTCTGTCCCGTTTCCCTTAAGTATAATAAACATACGAATAAAACCCAACATATGTAGACTACTAACTCCATGACCACAATCTTGAAAGGAAAAGTGGTAGGTGGAAAAATGTAAAATTTGAAAGATGGTTCAAGGAGTGCTCGCCGCTAAACTTCCAGCTAGCTCAAGGATCCTAGTCTGCTGGTAAAACACTGTCGCACTACGGAAGAAAAATCAAACTCAAAACTCCCAGATGGGTTTGGTTTAGAATTATTATGTATTTCAGTAGACAACGGCAGTATCAGTGAGAGGCAAGTATGCGTGTCAAACCGTCAGGTCATTAGATCGTTATTTTTTTCTTTCTTGCACCTCTTTTTGTCTGGCTTATATCAAATGATGCCTGGATAGAAATCATTCATATTTGGTAAAAAGTATGATCACTATTTGGAGGTTGCATGCAATGATTTTTTTTTTTTTAAATGGCATCCGTTTCCAAGATGGCTACCAAAATTCCAATTTCAACGAAAATTAAAATTTTCTCAATCATACCTAGACAGAATTCAATAATATTTGGTACAATGTTTGACCACTATCTGGAGGGTTGTATGAAAAGAAACCTTTTTTTCAAAATAGCCGAAATTTACAAGATGGCCGCTGACTGACATAGAAATTCAACTTTTTCCGATTAAAAAAAAAACTTCTATGTAGATTTTGATGCTGTGAATAAGCTGGGTCATCGTATTAATTGCCAGGGTCGATATCAGTTATATAATAATTAAGTTGCTATTGTATTTGTTCAAACAAAGAATGTTGAAATTTTTAATACGAGTCCATTCTTTATTTAAAAAATATCCATATAAGATTGGAATGTATAAGAAGTCTTAAATCCTTTTTTCACACTTTTTTTAGCAAGAAGTTTTTACAGAAGAGATGATTCCGTTGTATAGTAGAAAGTTAGTATAATATTATATTATGAAGAAACTGACTAATCTAAACAAGCTTTTCCTTTTACTATAAATGTTACCTTTTTGACATCTTTTAATGTTATTATTGTAAGTTATAAATACTGCACGCCAGGGATTTACATTTTATAGGAAAATGAAGGGAAACGGGGAATGTGTCAAAGAGACAATATATTGTTATTTAGTTCAGCCCAGTCAACAACAAAAAAAAGGTGTTGGATAACATGTCACAAATAGTTCATTTTTCAGTAAAGAAAAAAAAATCGTTAAAAGTATTCAGTAGAACCGATCATCTCTGAAATTGTGAGCTCTCTAAGTTGTATAACCGTTACAGAGAACATAATACCAACCCCCCCCCTTTCTTCCAGGTTAGTGAAGCATTTTATTGAGACATTTATTGTGAATGTTTTTAATCGTGACGTGATTAATTAAAGTACCCAACTAGGTAAGGTTGAAGATTGACCTGATATTCTGTCATGTGAGTTAATGAAACAAAGACAAATGTAGAGGTAAATATATACTAGTATAGAATAAATGTGACAATCAACTTAAAAATAGAATGAACATTACAATTAAATATAGACTGGATGTAATAATTAGGGTAAATGTTATTAATCAAATAAAAGCTTTAGATTAAGCCATATTCAAAAAAAAAAATTACCAACATTTAAATATTACAAGTCTCTGAATAAAATAATTTTACTTTATTTGGAGACTTGAAATATTTAAATTTTTGTATTTTTTTTTAAAATAAGGAGTATCTCCCTCGTCTAAAGCTCTAATTTTGAATTTCAAATGATGAATGCCCTTCTATTCTAATGATTTTCCTAGAGAGGTAGGTCATTTTTATTCACAAGTGAAATATTTTACTTTGTCTAATAAAGTGTTATACATGATATCTTTGAACCTTTTTCTTGCATAAACAAACTACAGGGGTATTGCATCCTTTTCAAAGGTATTCACAACGAATAAAATTCAGTTGTGTAACAGAAAGTTTGTATAGTATAATTTTTTAATGAACAAATTGATAATTCTTGTCCTAACGATTCGTCAATCACCAAATCACCCCTTTGTAATATCTAAATCAAACATTTTTTTAAACTAAGTAGTATCTTCCTCTTGCACAGCTCTGTCCTGAAATCATTTTCAATTAGCTCTTCAATTCAGATCCTGTTGGTAATTTGTTCCCACATAATTTGATTAATGAATGTGTAAATCTTTTGATTTGATCTGCTTTGAAGAGTCATGACTTGTCGAAATGCACCTATACAGAAACTAAATTAACAGTAAATTCCGTATCTAAAAAAATACCAAGGTCTCATGGACTTTGGCGTATTTTGTTTTTACCCCTATTTTTTTTATTTGTATCCAATATTTAATTGCTACCATTTTGACATCTTTTTATATAATTATTGTTTATAATTCTGTTCGGCAAGACATTTACATTTTACAATGTATTTTTATTTAGTTAAATGCAATCAACAAAGTTAGTTGGAGCGATCATCCCTAAAATTGATCTTGGTTGTATTTTTTTTCTGGATAAGCGTTACAGAGAACATTCTGTGACGGAAAAAGCAAATGCAATACTACCCCTTTTTTCAGATGAGTGAAATATTTAATTGAAACATTCATTGTTGCGTGGTTATAACTCGTGACGTGATTTATTGAAGCTTTGTCAAATTGTACCCCACTAGATATTTGATAAGGTTTAACTAAAGAAACAGAAGAATTTGACCGTATATCCTTTCATTGTGATTATTATTTGAAGCGTTAAAAACAATGAAAAATGTACAGATAAGTACATACTAGTATGGAATGGATGTAACCATAAACGTAAAAATACAATGAAATTACAACTAAATATACACTGGATTTTGCATTGAGCGTTAAGGTGACATGAAAACTTTAAATTAAAAAAAAATCAATACATGTGTCACTTTGTATCTCTGTGAAACGTTAACAACGACAGCCGAGAAAAGAATGTTTTAAGAGGGTACTTACATAGCCCTGTTACTTTTAACGACCAATATCAAATAGAAATAACATGTATAGATTTATCACAAAAAATAAAACTAAGGAAACAACCATACAGATGTTTGATGTTTAGGGGGGGGGGGTCTTAGAAGGATTTTTGAAAAAAAAAATCGAAGATCAATTTTTTTTTCGAAAGAAAGATAAGGCAAACTCATGGACTTATAAAAAAATAGACAGGATTCAAATAGATCAAATAAGATAAGGAATTAATTTGAAAGAAATGCTTGCGAGTGTAAATATTTAAAGGGTAAAAATTTCATCGAATTTAATCAAATGATTTGCCGCACCAAAGACTCCTGCTCCCTAAATAAAAATCAATTTGGCTGTATTCTAACCTTGCTGATAATATGATATTCTTGAATGGAACAATAAATTGTTCTGATGAAAAAGTCGACTATATTACTGTAATAATTCAGGGTTATAATAAAAAAGCGAAAGATTTGAACAAACAAAATTAAATAAAATTGTGAACCCTCATCTAAAAATTGTGAAGTTTGGTCAGCCGTGGTATATTGGTCTCCCTGCCGTTGTATTTAGAATCCTTTTTTTTAGAAATACAATAAAAGCGCTTCAATTTTCTATGATGAAGTTTAAAATGGAATGGCGGAAAATTGACCTTGAAGTAAAAGTACCCCATGGTATGTTGAGGTAGGGGTCATTATTTAAAATTGATAGTTTGTACCGGGTATATTTTCTGCGTTAGATATGACATATGACCAAGGTATTTTCATTGACTTTGCAACGAGTGGCAAGCATGGAGTTGAACCTTCGGAGAACCTGCTGATTAATAATTTTTGGTAGGCTCAAACTGTCAGCGCTTTTATTTTTGTGGCGTTCATTTTAATTTATTGCTCTCAATTTGTATTTGTTGGTGGAGTTGTCTCAACTTTTTTTTTATATTGTCATGTTTTTTTTAATTGTTTGGTCTATGTACTCATTTTTCGTGTTTCTGTATTTTTTTTTCTTTTTTGCCGATGTATTGTAGTAGTTTTCTATTTCGATTAAAAAAAATGTCTGTTTAAGTATATAAACAATTATGGGTATCCTCCTGGCGAAGATAACAAAACCCAGTATTCGCCAAAAATGGGTAGGGGAAAAACATATTGGAGCAGATTTGGCGCATTTTATAGTTCTTGAAGAAAGTGACGTTAGCCTGCATGTCAACGATACATTTTTTTTTCTTTTCCTTGGTGAATATATTCCAGAATATCAACTCATTTCCTAGTTTTCAAATTGAGAAAAAATAAAGCCCAAAGACGTGTTGAAGTTCTTGTCTGTTGGCTGTTGTCAGAAGAAATGCCAGACTAACTTCAGGAAATATATAGGTTGTTATATAACGACAGGTAAAAAAATACAAAACTTGCGCTTTGTTAAACTATATTTTAAGATATTTCTTTTTGAGTATGAGTTGCATAAATAGAACGTATGGGTCTCTAGGTCTCTGAGTAATTAGATATTGGGGGTGGTAATGCGTCCTTTTGGACATAAGTTTTTGTTTCATCATATCCATACCATTCTCTTTTAAATGGATTAGTCCTGAAATCGTAAGGATATAGAAGTAAATTGGTGTTCGATTATGGTCTGGCTGAGGTCTGGGATAAGTCTTTAGTCTGGGCAATAATATCACATCTCAGTTTCTCTTGAGAAAGAAAGCTGGACATTCCAGATGATCTTTTATGATGCCTTTGAGACATGAAAACCTGCTTTGGCCACAAACATGAAAGTTCTTTTCTTAGAATTGATCATCAAATTGGCTCATTTTGTCAATACCTTTCAGTGAATTACAAGTATAAAAAAACTTAAATATTGGGTTTTGTCCTATAAAGTTTTGTTGAAAATGTGATTTTCCCATAGGGTTTAATATTAAACTATGTTCTGTGCTGTGGCCATGTTTTCTATCGGATTGTAAAGTATTGAGCAATCTTTGTTAAGGACATTCCTGTAAAGTTTGGTTCCGTTTGCTTGAGGAGTTTCAGAGGAGAGGATGAAAATGGTCCAATGTTAATCCCTTGTTCCATGCTGGCATCCATATTTTTGTCTGATCGGAACAAAATTAGCAATATTTGTAAAGGACCATTAGTACATTTCTCTTGTAAAGTTTGGTTGAATTTGCTTTAGTGGTTTCATAGGAGAAGATACAAAATGTGACTTTGCTATAGGGTCCAATGACTATGACGATGTCTGGTGGCTATGTTTTTTATCAGATCTACTGAACGAAATGAGCAATCTTTGTAAAGGACCTTCCAAACATATACATAATTCATGTAAAGTTTGGTTGAATTTGCTTAAGTAGTTACAGAGGAGATAGTTACAGAGGAGAAGATGAAAATGTGAAAAGTTAACGGACGGACGACAGACGACGGACGTCAAGTGATGGCAACAGCTCACACTGACCCTAACAGGTGAGCTAAGAATTAAACAAACTAGTTGGACAGTAAAGGTACTTGAACACTATTTCAATATATATGTCCTGCAACAAGGTTTTTCCAGAGGATGTATTTCCGTTTGTTGAATTATAACGAGTTGATATAATATTATATTTTTGAATAAATTGATAAATCTTGAATTAACAAATAAACGTCCTTTTCTATCCAATGTTTAAATGCTTTTCAGTGTTATTGTAGTTTTAAATATTGTGCGAGAAGACTTTTCCAATGTTTTATTATTTAGGTCAGTCAAAGCAACAAAAAACAACGGCAGTATAATATCGAAGGAACAAATGAGTCGTATTTACAAAAATTGAAGTCCAAAGACATGGCAAAAACGAGAACACAGAAAACAATGACGTTAGACACACAGCTACAAAACACAGAAATCAATGCACAAAATTAGGCTTTTATCGTATGAACGTTTATAGAGAAACATCAGGTGGTCCGGAAGGGTGAGCGTGTCCTGCTCTTCTAACAGCATCCATCGCACAGTCAGTGAGGCAAATATATTTTTGAAAGATCTGTGTGGTAGCTAATCGGTTAGGGTCATTTTCTAACCCTGAGACAAAATAATTAATAATCCATGGCGTGTTTTACTTTTCTGACCCTCAAACACAACAAAGGTAAAATTTTGAAAAGCTTTTTTTAATCACTTTCGTATTCAAACATGATCTAAACTGGTGGGTACCAAAAACATCACTATATATAAAGGAGAAAATAAAAATCTGACAAGACCATAAAAACTAAATCACTAACTCCAACTATTGTTTTGACTATGAAAATTATCTTTTCGATTCGCACTTGGTCGATGGTGTCATTAATAAACTACATTGTATTCTTCAAAAGTATTAAGTTGGGCCCTGAATTGTGAACTCTCTTAATGTAATTATAGTTTTCTTGGGAAATTCGTTAATAAACTCATCTTCAAAAGTATTAAGTGGGTCCCTGAAATTGTGAACTCTCTTGATTTTATTATAGTTTTCTTGGGAAATTCGGTTATTAAGTATTACGTGGAACCCTGAAATTGTAAACACTCTTAATTTAATTATAGTTTTCTTTGGAAATTTTTTAATAAACTCATCTTCAAAAGAATTAAGTAGGGCCCTGAAACTGTGAACGGTCTTAATTTAATAATAGTTTTCTTGGGAAATTCGTTAATAAACTAATCTTCAAAAGTATAAAGTGGGACCCTGAAACTGTGAACTCTCTTAATTTAATAATAGTTTTCTTTGGAAATTCGTTAATAAACTAATCTTCAAAAGTATTAAGTGGGGCCCTGAAATTGTGAACTCTCTAAATACAATTATAGTTTTTTTTTGGAAATTTGTTAATAAAATAATCTTCAAAAGTATTTAATTAGACCCTGAAATTGTGGACTGTCTTAATTTAATTATAGTTTTCTTGGGAAATTCGTTAATAAACTAATCTTCAAAAGTATCATGAGTATTAAGTGGAACCCTGAAATTGTGAATTCTCTTAATTTAATTATAGTTTTCTTGGGAAAAGAGAACATGTGGCCAGCGAAGCCAAAACAAAACTATCTCTCCTTGCACCTTGCTTTATTTCAAAATGATATTGTTTGTGTTCATAACTCGTAACGTGAGAAGTTGAAGCCTTGGAAAACTGTGCTGTTTAATATTTGACCTTAAAATAGACTTGGTATTTTTTAACCTTAAAATAGACTTGGTATTTTTAACCTTATTATAGACTTGGTATTTTTTAACCTTAAAATAGACTTGGTATTTTTTAACCTTAAAATAGAATGAAATAACCTTAAAATAGAATAAAAACATATAGATAAAAATAGAATGGATGCAATTACAATCTTTAACGTGTAGATCAAATGGAAAACTTGAATTGTACCTAAGATCGCCTTGACTTGTGTTATCAAAAATATATACCTGTGTACAACGTATCAATGACAGTGTGAAACCCGATTGGGGTGGGGGGTCTCCAAACTTGTTACCATTACATAGGATCGAACTATTGTTGGGGTCAAAATGTTTGATTTCAAATTTTTGGGGTTAGGATATTTTCAGGTATTTCTGGGGGTTTGAAAAAATTCAGTATTTTTTGGTAGTATCAGGGAGTTAATGCAACGATATAATTGTTCAAGGATATAAAGAAATACATATCAACACAATGGTATATTCTTACATATGCTTAAAACAATTTATATAAATTATATACAGACCCTCTGGACTGATATTTATAGATAAAAGTCTTGCACTATATGGGCAGTTTGTCCAGTGAGACGTCTCTTGTTTTGAATAGAGGTACAAATACATGTTTTTTGGTGGGGGTGCATTTTATCACCAAGTATTCGTTTTGGTGCATTCAACTTCAGGTATATTGGGGTACATGTACAATTTAAAACTTTGCAGTTGTGGGTGTATCTCTAAATTTTCTCTGCCATGTCTAGGTATAAATACAATTTGAGAGCACAATCCTTTCCCCGGATATGACAGAAAACAACGGCAGTAGAATACCGAAGGAACAAAGCACAAAATTACACAAATCAAAGTCCAGAGACAAGGCAAAAACAAGAACACCAAGAAAATAAGATATAAAACGCTATGTATACTATTTTACGAAAGGATATGGAGTAAATGAACATGAGACCATAACACTTATGTTAACTCCAACTGCAACAATTTTAATGAGCTGTATGGCCATTTCGGAAATTTATTCCTCATCAGCAGCACTAGAACCCAAACAAAGGAAATCCATAATTTCAAAAAATGTTTAAAATGCATAAAACCAAACTGTCTTGATTAAAAAAGAAACAAACATGGCTGAAGAAAAATAACATGTGTAGATTTATCACAGAAAACATATCTTATAAAGGAAGAGGGGGTGTTTGAAGGAGTTATGAAAAAACATCATCCATTATTTTGAGAGAAAAGTTAATACCACAGTGTGAACAAAAAAGCTAGGATCCCAATATTTCAAATAAAAAAGTAAGTAATTCTAAAGATTTCAAAATTGAGCAAAAATAATAGTCCGGCTCAAAGACTCTTTCCAAGCTCCCCCCTTTTTCCATAAAATCAAATGGTTGTTCCATAGTCTTCTCGGAATAATTTATTCTCTAATAGCTCAATAATTTGTTTTGTTGAAAAATCAGACTGCATTGTTGAAATTAAACAGGGTTACTATACTGAAATTACCGAGTTCCTATCGTTGTTTATGTTTGTCTTTTGTATTTTTATTGTGGGTTTTTCTTGTGCAATTCCTATTTACTTTCTGGCATGTGGCTATGTTTTTCGGCCATTGTAGGTGTTTCCTGTTATCTTTTTTATTCCATTTTACTATTACAAATAAAGATGTGAAACCCAGGACAAATAGAATTTCCAAACTGCTATCGAACAGTCATACAAATAAATATATGTGTTAATCAAGCGTATGAGAATTCAGACGTTGATACTCATAAGGAATACAATTGAAACTAGGGAAAAATTAGTAGAGCTCGCTAATATATACCCCCGCTCCCCAATTTGATTCCAAAAGCCATTGAAGCCGGGTTGATTTTGTAGGCAAATAATACAATCAAACACCGTCTCAGGTTCGTAGGTTTATTTGTTAAGGTGGAATAACACATGAGAAATTTAACCCTGCAAGTAGTAAGATAAAATACATAAATTCCAGTACAAGAAAAATAACTCTTACTACTAATATTAATCAGTGTGAAAATACTGTACTGCATATATATTAATAAAAGTATAACAATATCTATTTGTCTCATTTTATCAACTATATCTGTATGTGACATAAAGTTGTCAGAAATGCTATTCCTTCGATTCAAAATAATTTACTCCATATTTCTACATTTCGCAGTCATACCAATGTAATAAAAAAGCCATTGAAGCCTGGTTGATTTTGTAGGCAAATAATACAATCAAACACCGTCTCAGGTTCGTAGGTTTATTTGTTGAGGTGGAATAACACATGAGAAATTTAACCCTGCAAGTAGTAAGATAAAATACATAAATTCCAGTACAAGAAAAAAAACTCTTACTACTAATATTAATCAGTGTGAAAATACTGTACTGCATATATATTAATAAAAGTATAACAATATCTATTTGTCTCATTTTATCAACTATATCTGTATGTGACATTAAGTTGTCAGAAATGCTATTCCTTCGATTCAAAATAATTTACTCCATATTTCTACATTTCGCAGTCATACCAATGTAATAAAAATATATCGAGCAAAACTACATGCTTAACTCAATGTAATAAAAATAACATAAATAGCAACAAGCAATAATTAGGCAAAAGCTAAAAATATGCAATAACACAATACTAAACTCACATGAGGTGCAAAGGTCCTCAAGGTTATAGTATGTAATAAATCTGTATGGTTTTACATCATCATCATAGTACTCTAACAACAAAGTAGTATACACTGAAAGAACAATAAGGGACTCATAAATTATACGTCCTACGACAAAAATATATGTCGTTACAATCCATTTAAATCAAACATAAAAACAGTTCCATCGATTCATCATAATAAAAATATTATATTGATTCAATTATTTCTCTAAATTTTACCCTTATTTTATACAATAAGTTTACAAGAAGACACATACTGTAAATCTGTACCATTTACTCCATCTTTTATATATATTTTACTATCATTTCATAATTATGTTCATATTTATAATATAGTTTATATCATTTTCTCCAATTCTTAGCGTGTTAACCCAGTTGGTTAAAAATACGTATTACATTTAATCCACACGTTGGTTAAATTTCTGCGTGATGTTTCCCGCAACGTTACATTTCATTCATAAAGTCTATTGTGACGTCATCGTTACTAGGCTTTAAGATAGCGCGGCCATCGTTGACAACCGTGCTGAACCATTGAATCTGCGCCTGAAACACAGTAAAAGTCATTGGAGAAACAATATATTCTTCTGTTTGCTCGTGGATTACGATATTTCTCCATTCTCGATAGTTAAATTTCTGATTTTAACATGCTCGCCAAACGTACGTGCGTTTGTAATGCTCCCCGATAGCTCTGAAACTATAAGAGACACAAATTTGAAACTTGGTACCATACTAGAGTATGATCAGAAGTAGTGCATTGTGGATTCGGAATTTAGGTCAAACGCCCTAGGGGCAAATTATGGGCGAAAACGAATTTTCGCGATATCCAATAATTGAAGAAATTTCTAAGGCCATTTAGGCTAGAAAGTTGAAACTCGGGAATCGGCTCACATATTATGTAGCAACTTCACAGAGGGTGTCGGAACTTTGGTATGACCCCTCAGGGCATGGCCTCTGGGGGCCAAAAAAAGAAAAAATCGATTCCGCTAGAACTCCTCTTACACCTTAAGTCACAGTGTATTAGTAACACTATAAAAGTTGTCTGTGCCGAAGTTTCGGAATTTTGAAATTTGCCCTCAGGGCAGAAAAATGAGCGAAAATGTATTTCGAGATATCCAGTAATAAGTGAAATCTTCTGAAGTTTTCATGTTTGGAAGCTGAAACTTTGTATGCAAGTTCGATTATATGCATCTCATTTACTGATGATAGCGGACGTTTGGTATGACCCCTGGGGGCATGCCCTTAAGGGGCCAAAAAAATGTTAAACAATCAGTCCTCATCAGAACGACTGGAACTTTATGTATAATTTTGATTTTGTGGTTTATGTTTTCATGAGGAAGTATTGGAATTGCTCTTTGAATCCGTTCTAAGCTTTTAGAATTTAGACTCCGGTGCCAAATTTGGTAAATTTCCTGAAAATGTCAAAGACTATTAATTTTTGAAATTCCAACATGAAGTTTTATGATTAAGCAACTTTTTAATGTCATCAGCTAGTATGAACACTAGGATTTCAAAAATATGATTAAAATTTTGGTAAATTTCCTGAAACTCTCACAGACCAGTTACTTTTTGGAATTTTACCTAGCAACCATATCTTTTTTGATGCCTTATAGTTTTAATGATCATTTTCAATGGTCAGATTGCAAAAATATTTGATTCCAATTTTGGTCAAGTTCCTGAAACTCTCAAAGACCCATTATTTTTTGGAGATCTATTACTTTTTGGAATTTTGTAATGATGAATTTCAACTGTCAGGTTGCAAGAGTCTTTGATTCTAATTTTGGTAAATTTCCTGAAATTCTCAAAGACCAATTACTTTTTGGAAATTTACCTAGCAACCATATCTTTTTTGATGCTCTATAGTTTTAATGATGATTTTCAATAGTCTGATTGCAAAAATCTTTTATTCTAATTTTGGTAAATTTCCTGAAACTCTCAAAGACCTACTATTTTTTGGAATTCTACCTAGCAACCATATCTTTTTTATTTCCTTATAGTAGTGAAGATCATTATCAATAATCAGAGTGCAAAAAAAACTTATTCTAATTTTGATAAACTTTCTGAAACTCTCAAAGACCAATTACTTTTTGGAATTTTACCTAGCAACCATATCTTTTTTGATGTCTTATAGTTTCAGTGATCATATTCAATAGTCGGATTGCAAAAATCTTTGATTTTAAGTTTGATAAATTTCCTGAAACTCTCAAAGACTCATTATTTACTTTTTTGGAATTTTGTAATGATGAATTTCAACTGTCAGGTTGCAAGAGTCTTTGATTCTAATTTTGGTAAATTTCCTGAAACTCTCAAAGACCAATTACTTTTTTGGAGTTCTACCTGGCAACCATATCTTTTTTCAATTTCTTACAGTAAAAATGGTAATTTTCAACAGTCAGGTTGCAAAAATCTTTGATTCTAATTTTGGTTAATTTCCTGAAATTCTCAGAAACCTGTACTTTTTGAAATTCTACCTAGAAACCATATCTTTTTGGTGTTTTACAGTAACAATGATTGTTTCAACAGAAAGAAATTTAGTTTAAAAACACTTGTCTTTTGGAGGGGTCCAAAAAGGGGTAGCGGGGGGATCGCAATCTTTGATTGGCTGTTTTTCATTTTAAATAGTTTAATGATTATTTTATTTGCTTTTAAAATAGTTTTTCATCTCTTTCCCACAATCATTTTGTCATTCTCTCATCTCAAACATACTAAATATTAAATATTTGACTATTAAAAGTTTGTTAATAAAGAAAGTGAGGAAAACAGACTTGATGAAAGAATATAATTCCAAGAACAAATAGTCCAAGATTACAACATTTCCTCAAGACCAAATTCTAAAGACATCTATACCAGTCAAAGTATAATAGTAGTGCCCAATACAAAGAAAATTCCCTCCAAAACGACTATATGATCAGACTATCCAATCATAGAAAAGAATTTCAAACTTATGGTTCAAAGTAACAGAATATGGTATCCAATTACCATGTAAGTGAATGTAAACATATTAGCATAAAGGAATCTAGTAAATAAAGTTAATATATACTAATCAATAAAATATAACTGTACATGTAGTCTGACTACTATATAAATAACTGAAATTATCAAATCAAATATTATTTAATCTGTATCAGTATATAATTCTACAAAATAAATTTTAATAAATAGATATAAAGTAGTCATGTCAAAGAGATTATCAAAGTCCTAAAAGCACTGAAATTTCACTCTATCACATACTCCCCCCGGCTGGAAAAATGGCGTCCCCGACAGTACGTCACGGAGAAGTATACGTAGAGGTCAAGAGATCTAGAATGGCCTTCCCTGCTTCAAACTGCATGTCCTGAAATAAATTTGAATCAGTGGCTAAAGATTTAATGAAATGAACTTTCCGTTCCCAATCAGATGGTCTGGTTGTCACTGATTTCGCTATTTCGAATTCACCCGTGGTGAACCGGAGAGGTGGTCTCCGTTCTCTGGTGGAACGTCTAACAGGAACTGGTGTTTCGTCATCATCATTCTCAGACAGATCTTCATCAGGTGTTTCTTCCCGAGCTGTCTCTTCCTGCGTAGCGCTACTATCATCGGCTGCAGAGATGTCTTCATGAACACTTGAAGTGTCATCTGAAGATTGGGCGTCCCCATCCACCTGTGCAGGTTGCTGTGTGCCAGTGTCCTGAGCAATCTGAGAAGTATCACTGGCGTCTGGGTCACTGTCCCGTTGTTCGACATGACTGACATGGTATTTCCATTTCGACTCGTCTTCTGATAGGTGTTTTGGTAGACTGTCAGTCTGGGTAGGTTCCTTCAGTTCCTTTCCTTTCCGTTTTGCAGGAGTAGGCTTGGCTTTTAGTCTCCTTGGAGCAGGTGTTGGAGTATCGCTAATGAAACCAAATGGTAGTAGTAGGTTACGGTGGAGGGTTCTGGTACGTCCCTTTTCATTCTCCTTTCTAACTGTAAAGACTGGGGTTTCTTCGTTGGGTTGGTTGATGACTATGTATGGGTCGTGTTTCCATCTATCAGTCAACTTGTGCTTCCCTTCATGTGCGACTATCTTTACCAACACTCGGTCTCCTTTTTGTACAGTGCCACCTCTAACTTTGTGTCGTAACCCTCTTTCTGCTTGGTTCTGGCCTCATCTGCTGCAATGGTAGCAAGCTCCTGGGCTTTGGCTATTCTGGCTCTGAGGTCCTTGATATACTGCGTAGTTGGCTCCTTCTCGTTTTCCCGAAGGCCAAATACTGCATCAACGGGCAATCTTGGGTTCCTTCCAAACATGAGTAGGTAAGGTGTCTGTCCAGTGCTCTCGTGACGAGTACAGTTATACGCGTGTACCAAGGGGTTAACATAAGCCTTCCAGTTGGACTTCTTGTTAGGTTCTAGTGAGCCAAGCATTCCTAGCAGTGTACGGTTGAACCGTTCGCACATGCCGTTGCCCATAGGGTGGTAGCTGGTTGTCCTGGATTTTTTCATGCCGGTGATGTTGCACAGCTCCTTAATCACTTTGCCTTCAAAATTGGCTCCCTGGTCCGAATGTATTCTCTCTTGGATACCGTAGTGGACAATGAAGTAATTGTAGAAGGCTTCGGCAGTAGTCCGTGCCAATTGGTTTCTCGTTGGAATGGCCATGGCGAATCTGGTAAAGTGATCTGTTATTACCAAGATGTGTTGGTGGCCGCCCTTTGATGGTTCAAGGGTTAAGAAGTCCATGCAGACTAATTCCAACGGTGAAGTGGTGGTGATATTCACTAGGGGTGCTCGGCTGGTTGGAATCTTCCGCCTCGTGCATCTACCACATTCTGATATCCAGGTCTCGATGTCGTTATGCATTCTGGACCAGTAGAAGTGATCTCGAATCAATGAAAAAGTTCGATCCTTGCCAGTATGACCCATGTCGTTGTGTAGAGCCTCCATGACGGTCGATGCATGTGTGATTGGCAAAACAAGTTGGCATCTGGTTTCTTCATCAACAGTTGTAATTCGATGAAGTACTCCATCAATCAATTTTAGATGGTTAAACTGCCTGAGTAGAGGGTTAGGTCCGACATCCTTCCTGAGTGGCTTCTCGTTGTTCTGGACATACTCAATGATGCACTGTATTTAAGGATCCATGGCTTGAGCTTTAGCCCAGTCAATGATGTTTCCTGTACCACTCCCTCATAGTCTTCAAGTATAATCTCTGGTGACAGTGTCAAGGACTCCACATATGTTGATGGTACTGCTGAGTTGCAGATGGCTTGCACAGCATCAATGCTGATGGGTAATCGACTTAGAGCGTCCGCATCAGTATTACTCTTCCCTGGTCTGTACTTGATCTCGAAGTTGAATGCTGCCAGTGCTGCCAACCATCGGTGTCCGGTCGCATCCAACTTGGCAGTAGTCAACACATACGTCACAGGGTTGTTGTCAGTGAGTACTGTGAAAGTCTTGTCCATACAGGTAGTCCTTGAACTTATCACAGATGGCCCAATTCAGTGCAAGAAACTCTCTCTTGTGTGGAGAGTAATTCCTTTCAGCCTTGTTTAAACTGCGACTGGCGTAGCTGATAACTCTCTTAACCCCTTCCTATTCCTGATACAGGACAGCGCCAAGCGCATCACCAGAGGCATCAGTGTGTAGCTCGTAGGGCAAAGAGCTGATGGCGTATCCTAGTATCGATGCTGATACAAGATGGTTCTTGAGTATCTCAAAGGCTGTCTCTTGTTCTGGTCCCCATTGCCATTCCTTTGGTTCCTTTTTCTTCTTCCCCTTTGCTGATTTCTTCAGAGGTGAAGGCATGAAATCTGTCAACCGCCTGCTGACTCTGCTGAAGTTCTGGATGAAACGCCTGTAGTATCCGACAAATCCCAGGAATCTACGGACGTCCTCCGGAGTCGTAGGTTTGGGCCAGTTGATGACACGTTCGGTCTTGTCCGGGTCTATCTCAATTCATCTCAATTCCTTCCTCTGAAACTACATGGCCCACGAAAAAAAATAACATTAAAAAAATTCAAGTCAAATCCAATTGTTGTATAGCTAGTGTGCAATGGCAATATGTACTGAACATTCTGTGAAAGTTTTATTTTATTTCACCAACAGACGAGCGAACGGACGAACGGACACCATATTCAGTATATACCGCCCACGAAAAATGGGAGTATAATAAATAAAAGTGACAACAATAGTCCCAGGCAATTAGAGGGAGAGACAAGTAAGGAAAATCCGTAAGACCTGATAATGTACCTGCCTTGACCTGTGCAGAAAATATTTTATCATGCCCCTCAAAATTTCCAGAGGCAACTGTTGGACATCTTCAATTGTATGATTGTTTTCTTTTAATTTTCACACATATTTGGGTATGTGGATTTCCAAAAGTTTTAATTTGATCTGCACTGAAGTGACATAATTTTTCGTAATGCGCATATGCAGGAATTAAATTAATAGTAACTTTGATATTTTGTTATTCAAGTAGTATGCTAAAATTGTGTATTACTACATCAAAATCAAAACAGTCGTTTAGAAGAAAATTTGCTGACAAGGATCATGGACGGATAGACAAACGGGCAGATGGTAGAACAGAGTGATTCCTATATACTCCAAACATCGTTTCGAGGGTTTAATGACTGGCAAAGGTCCAGGTTGCATATTGTAAAATACAAAAATATGTACATATGTACATTGTCACATATGTATATTCACTTCATATCCTTTTATTTTTTCTATATATATGTTATGGTAATAATCTTTTATTTAATTACAAAAACAGGAAAACAGCAAACACCTACATTAATGTCTATATATACTTATTACAAATAATACAATGTTTTTTTTTCATGGAATAACAATTGTTAATAAAATAAAGGTACCTTTCAACAAAGAAGAATTACTATAATCACCAGACAAAGAAAATAGTTTTCTCAGTACTAACACTCTCACCGAATCAATTCCGCAGGGTCCCTATTCTGTTTTTAAAAATGATAAATCCTTCGAGATGATTTCTTGTGCACTCGGCCTACTGGACTAATGTTTCTAATAAAAATAATGTATGTTTTCCGAGATGTGTATTAATTGTACATGCTAACTAAGTTCATATTTCAGAAGAAATTGGCCAACAAAAGCATTTTTGAAATTGTACTATGGTTGAATGAACTGATGAGAGCCGAAAACGATATCATAGCAACTTAGATTTTGTTTCTGCATATAGAAATTTCGAGAAGTTCTTTCTCTTCAGCTTTGATCAAATAAAACTGCCTGAAAGACCATAAACTGAAAATTGGTATAATCTGATACAGCATAAATAAACAAAAAAATCTAATTGGAAAGCCAAAACACAGCTAAGGACGGAGCTATATGCAAGATGGAAACACTCTTTAAATTTAAGGAAACATTTTCTGAAATTTAAATATTTCAGGTTTCTAGATATCGGTTTTTTGGGTCAGCTAGGTATTACTTACTACTTGGTGGTTGTCTTAATGTCTTATAGTCCAACAGCAGAGGTATCGGCTCAGTGGTAATATATAACAAAAAAAAAAGAATTTAACAGTCCTCTTAGTATTACACACAACTGTGTGTGTGTGTGTGTGTGTGTGTGTGTGTGTGTGTGTGGTGCTCTCCGAAAGCTCTGGAATAATAAAGAGATACAAATTTGAAACTTGGCACCATACTAGAGTATGATCTGCACTAGCGCGCTATGGCTTCGGAATTTCTGTCAAACGCCCTAGGGGCAAATTTTAGGCGAAAATTTTCGCGAAAATTGAAACCCGGGAATCGACTTGCATATTGTGTAGCAACTTCATAGATTGCGGCAGAATTTTCGTATGACCCCTTAGGGCATGGCAAAAAAAAAAACCGATTCAGCAACATCTCCTCTTACATTTTAAGTTGTAGAAACCTTGTTATAAGGGTAAACAAAAGGGAAAATCCAGTTCTATGTTTAGAAAGTGTACCGTGCTACCTTACAGTTGTGTCTCTTAAAGCATTTTCACGATGTCGTTTGATACTTTTTGAACTTGAAATTATGTATATACAGATTAGATTGAGAAGTAAAGGGTCTTGAACCTTTTTAATTAACAAATGAAAGCATATGGAGTAAATGCACATGGGACAAAGTCTCTACAAACACATGGCATATCCAAGCAAAGGAACAACTATTTTATTGTTGTCCTTCATTTTGAAGTCACGATAAGGACTTCAACAATGAGCTTTGTTCATACTTCATAGTAAGTTCAAGACAGCCCCTAGCAACGGTTTGAGCGGAATTATTTGCTAAATGTTGAACAACGCTACATCTATGTCTTTTCTGGTCATGGGTGTGCAGCCGCCAACAAACATAAATTAAACTGGCAAAGGGCTCTTACAATGGTAGTGTCACCCATTGCCAAAAGTACCAGTGTCTTAAGCTGGTGGACAAATCCAACATATAGACAAACACAGGGCACTCATTAAGTGTATTGTAAGAAAACTTGGAGTAATAAAATAGTGAGATGTGCTCACTATAATCAGATTGTAAGAATAAGATAACTTTTAGATTATGGCTTTCCATATTGTTTGATTCCAATGCTGCTGATGAGAGGTTACTCCTTGAAACACGTGTACAGCATAACGAAATTTACTTTTTTTATGCAACTTCGGTATTTTTTGTATCTTTCCTTTTGAAAATTTTAGACTTTAAATCGTTAATTAATACAATGTAAAAGAAGTAATTTGTAATTCGATAAAAGAATCCAAAATTGTTTATTTCTTTGTTAAGTAATTTTTTTGTTGATTCCGTTTGACCCTTTATTACATTTTACGTTTTTATACGACCGTTAAAACTATGGCACTTGCGTCAGGGTCGGCGTCTGTGGAAAGCATTAATTTGGTTCTAGTTGACAGATTATTATCAAATTTTCGTAAAATGTTTAGCTTTATTTGTTTTGCTCTTTCTTTTTTTAATTTAGGGATTCTAGCACAACTCCTTTTAGAAAAAGGGCAAAAAGGGGTTAATTGGGTGTTTTGACGTAGAATCTGGAGTATGCAAAGGAATTTTTGTTCGCATGTAACATTTATGAGATAAATACATTGCACACACAAAAAATATACGAAATCCTCAGGTATTTCACACATAATCTGAAGTTTCTTATCGGAAAACGTCATATGTTTTGCAAAGTTCTTGGCATTTAGCAAGAAATCTGCAGTTGCCGATCGAAATCAATTGCAAATCAGGGGTTTCGATCGGAATCGGAATTTAAATCGATAATGCAAATTATGAGACATGAGAAACAGAAAGCACAATTAGGTGTTGTCAGTTCATCTAATATCCGAAACTGAAACCCCATTTCAGAATTTAATTAAACAAATAAAAATCGCTTTACCAATTTATTGCTTATAACTTTCCTTTTTATTCAATCTTTTTGATTTTTAATTTTATGCAATAGTAATCAAATAGACTGGTGCTTGTAGGTGCGCGCGAACAGCTGATTCGCGAGTAATGGGAGGAATCAGATTCGATCTCGACTCTGTGATTTCTGGGGAGATACTCCTTAGTTTTAAACACAATTTTCTAAATTAAGATATAACAAGTTTCTGAATAAAACCGGTATAAGCCCAGCACCGAAGTTTGGCTATTGGGTTGATGAATACCCTCGGAGACTAACAGTCCATCAGCAGAAGCATTGACCCAGTGGTAATTAATGACAAAATATCGAAGTTGCTGTCAATTCTGTTTCTACATACATGTATGCGCATTTCGACAAGTGATGTCTCTTCAGTGCAGATAAAGTAAAAACATTTTGAAGTCTATATGATTTCTTACCTTAATTATTAAAATACAAATAACAAATTTATTCATTCATTTTTCCTTGTAGGTTTTACTTATTTTGCATTTTGTTTTTAATGTCTGGCATTACGTTCGCTTTAATTAATGAATTGTAATTAGATTTAATATTATGAATAAATTTCTGATCTTCAAATGACCTCATCTTCTTATATTCGCGTTAAAAGACAAAATAGAATTGCAAACAGAGACTGCGAAATATTCAGATCAACAGGCATACAGATACGTAAAAGTTTATTTGCTATCCTAAATCAAAGATGAATAATTACTTCTTTTAATATCAAAAATACAGAAAATACCGAAGTGTCATAAAATAACCCAGTAAATTTCCTTATGCTGTAAGCGTGTTTAAAGGAATAACCTCTCATCAGCAGCATTAAAATAAAAAAATGTAGAAAGCCATAATCCAAAAGTTGTCCAGAAGGAAGTAAACATTTCCAAAAATATCGAAATAGGAAGCCATACACGGAACGAAGCCTTAGTATTTTTAAGTGGTTAAAATTTTCATAGAAACAGTAAATTTCTGTACCTCACAAGACACAATTTTCATCTCCGACAAGTCTGACTATTGGACTGGTGAATACCCTCGGGGACCTATTGTCCACCAGCAGTGGCATCGGCCCAATGGTTCAAAATACAAAACATACCGAAGTTGCATAAAAATCAGTAAATTTCATTATGCTGTACACTTGCTTCAAGGAATAACCTCTCATCAGCAGCATTAAAATCAAATAAAATGGAAAGCCATAATCTAAAAGTTGTCCAGAAAGAAATAAAAGAATAAAGATTGGGAATAAATTCCGAAATGGCGAGGCATACAACAGACACTTACTAAACATTGAATAAAGTGAAACAAAACATAATTCATTCTGTATGGTGCGGTTTCGGTCTCGGTTTCGAATTCGGTTTCGGTTTCGAAGACGAATAGTAAAAATGTCTGCTAGAAAGGTGTATCTACGTTCTCCATTTTTAATGCAGAAACATTGATGTATTAAATATGCAATCATTGTTTTCGGTTTATTGGGCGGCAGGGTTGTATAAAGAGTAGAAATAATCAAAATTCTACGACAATGTGCAAGACTGGTTGAAGATAACTCTTTAAGGAGATCTTTCGAATTTTTTAGAATCCACATTTGATTCACACCGCTCGTAGAGTAAGCTTTATCACAGTAATTTTTCATGCCATCTTGCTCTGCAGTCAACATAGTATTGAGGAGCTGTGAAAGAGGTTAAGGGATGAATAACAGAGAATATTTATGAGTCAATTGATGGAATTTTAAGCAATTTCCATCTCGACTTAGCAAATCGTTCGACTGTCAAGCACCCTTTCTGTCCAATATCTATATGCTTCATTTCTATTATTTATTTCTATGTATTTATTGTTCCAAATACTTTGTAGTTTTCCAGCATAGAAAAATTTCAAATGACAGAAATAGCAACTATTATACCACCATGTCATTATATGTAATCAGAAGTACATTATTAGTATAATCTTCTGATGTTATCAAATATCTTGCATTAATTCTGCTTTTTCATTCTCTAAGGTCAGATTCCTGAAAGACTTCCCGTCTAAATTACAAAAACTTCAATTGTTCATGGACCATATGGTCGTTGTATAAATCACTTAAACCCTATCGGCCTCTACCAATACTACCCGCAAACATCTTCTATGGTAAGGTAATTGAAAATGTCGTTTTGTGTGTTTGTACCTCGTGTCGTGATTAATTTTCTTGCCAAACGGTACCCCATAAGGTATTCAAATAGGTTAAACAACGAATTGAACAACTATTACCTTAAATAGACTATACTTTTTATCTAAAAACAGAATAAAAATTATACAGATAAGTATAAAATATAGGTACAAATAAATGTCACATTGGTTAATGTTTTAAATCAAATGAAAAATTCAACTTTAAACAAAGATTTCTTTGTTTAATCAATAAAAAATACCCGTTTAACGACTTCTAAATGGATGTAATAACAAAATGACTGAATAAAGTTGTCAAGTACCGAAGTCCATGAGACAAAAAAAAAACGAAACAAAACAAATCGAGTGCAAACCACCGGCAAAATTGTCAACCGCAATGGTCCTGACTTGGTAAAGGTACTTCTAAAGAAATGGTGGGTAAACCAGTATTATGGCTACCCATACCTCCCCTTCCTATCCGGAATCAACCCAACAGCAACTGTCTTTCGACAGGTCGTAAGTCAGTGAAAAATTAATGTTTATCCCAGCAAGAATTAAAAATAATGCTATGAAGGATCTTTTGGGTGACTGATTGGTAAATGTCATTTCTAACTCTAAGACAAAAGCAATAAATATTCATGGTACCTGTTACATCTCTAATCTTCAAACAAGACCAAGGTGAAGGTTTTAAAAAAAAACATATATTCATCTATTTGTGCATAGATGTCACAACGGAAAATCTGAATCACAAACATCATCGACAAAGACAAAACTAAAATAACAGGGCGACATACAAACCAGCACAGATATCAAAAACACCGACAGACAACAGTCAACTGCAATGGCCCTGACTTGGTACACGCATTTCAAAAGAAATGGTGAGTTAAACCGGTTTTATCGCCAGTAACCCCCCCCCCCCCCTTCCATTGCGGTAGTGTCAACAGCAATTGCCATTGAAAGGTCGTAGACGGTTAAAAGAAATGCTCATCCCGGTATTTAGTAAAGAAAGAATCTTGAATCAGAGTTCATCCCAGTATTAAGTAAGGAAAGAAACTTGAATCAGGGTTCGGACCGAAAAATCATTTTTTTTTTTTTCATTTTTTTTAAACGACTGAACAGAAATAACAAATGCATAACAGATACACTGACTTGATAACAAAACGGTACAAACAAATCTCTGTTCCTATAAAAGGCCAATCTTTAATAGAAATAACAGTTTTATCACAAAAAATAATGAATGGCTTACCCTGTAGAGAATAGTAAATTCTTTCTAAGCTCAAGAATTTGTTTTGGTGAAGATTCATACTGTACGCTGAAATAACTTATGGTTACTTGAGAGAAAAAAATCAATCTGTTTCTGATAAAAACACTAAATATTCCGCTCAAACTGGTGCTAGTGGTCGTCTGAAACTTGTTGTGAGTGTTGAAGGCCTCATGATCCCTTTAAGATAAAGAACAAAAATATATAGTTGTTCTTCCACTGCTTGATTTTACCATGTCCATTTACTACATATCCTTTTATTGTAAAACAACGGCAGTAGAACACCGAAGGAACAAGGGAAGCGATGAAATAGGTGGTCAAGTTGAAAGTCAAGCAATGGCTGGCAGACGACATTTTGTAATTTCAAAAATCTGTTTGCATTTTTGAAATCAAAAACATATCTAATCTTCAAAATCAATTTTTTTTGTTTTTTTTATATAATGACAACGCTTTGAGAAGCTCTAAAAATGTTAATAAGGAGAGGTAACTCCTTGATTTATGCAACATTTAGTTGCTTTGTCAAGGAATTTAAATACCTCATTTTGAGCTTTCAATGGAGATATGGAAAACTGCCTCTTTGTTTGGACATTTTTGACAAAGTTAAGCTTTGCTCGACATCTTGCAATTAAATTTCACTCAAACCAGTGCTAGGGGCCGTCTTGAACTTACATGTACTATGAGGTATGACCAAAGCTCCTTGTTGAAAACCTCATGGTGACTTCAAGATGAAGAACAACAATAAAAGCGTTGTTCAATTTCTTTGTTTTAAAGTGTATTTGAAGAGACTTTGTCTCATGTGCATTTACTCCATATCCCTTAATTGCTTATTTTCGAAAGGAGCAAACAAAATAATTCGGTTGGAACAAATTTACCAAGTACCAGCCATACCAGCCTGATGTGTCCATGGACAGCCTGTTTAATTATTGATGCATCTAAAACACCAGGACAAACAATGTTTACTTACATTATATCACAACTGCTATGGAACATACACAAAAAATAAATGCACGTGTATATCAAATCATATCAAAGACAGGCATGCGATCATTTTATTTATCAATTATATCATGACAAGTGTCAACAACGACTTCAACATAATATAATCTGCATTTTTCCTAATTCAAAAACACATAAAAATATTTAGAGAATTATTTTTACCTTTGTATTTAGATGTAATTATTCCGTGAAAAAAGAAGTTTCCTTCTGAATGGTTTTTTTTTTAATTCACTAACAGAAAAAGTAGACAATTTATACCTATTTCTGTGTTCTTCTTTTATTAAATCACTTTAGATTCCAAACACCTTTTCGTGAAGACACCATAAAGAAATAAATCTTAACATATATGCAGGGAGATATCAGAAAATATCAAGCAATAGTAAATGTAAAAAAAGCACGTCTGCATAGGAGAGATGACATGAAAATTACAAGTGCGATGTGATTGCATAATAAAATAGCTGTAAATTCAACACACTTCTTGACTAAAAATACTCAAGTAACAATTCATAATTTATGTAGATTTATGAAAATAGGATTTCTGTTGTTTGTTTGGGTTCATGTGCTGCTGGTGAGGAATTAATTTCCGAAATGGCCATACCGCTCATTAAAATTATTGCAATTGGTGACTTCAAGATGAAGAACAACAATAAAAGCGTTGTTCCGTTGCTGTGTTTTACCATGTATTTGTAGAGATTTTGTCTCATTTGCATTTACTCCATATCCCTTCATTGTAAATTTTCTTGCAAAGCATTCTTATATCATCACGCACATACGCTTTTTATTGGTTATATTTCTTCAGACTTATGAGATATAACAATCTGGAAACTTTTGACAGAACTTTTGATGGTAGAAATCGATAACTGTACCAAAAATGACAAAACAAATGGGCTAAAATCAATGAAATTCACTCCCTTTTGTTCATCTCAATTTTATACGATTTCAAACTTTGGCGTTTTTATTGATTGCAAAAAAAAAATATGATGTGATTTTGTCTTCTGCTCTTATCGGTTCATTCAATTTTATGCAATATTAAATTGGTTGAAAACGTTTTCATTTGTCTATTTTTTGGAACAAACAATGAGAGGATATGGGGTAAAGGAACACGAGACAGCGTGTCGACAAATACATGGTAAACCAAGCTATAGAACGACGCTTATTTTATTGTATTAATATTTTAGTTGCCAATAGTCCTTAAGGTAGTTGGGGTGTCTAAAACCAAGCATCTTTTTTGCGCATCTAAGCAAAATTTCAGTCATTCAATGAGAGTGGTGTCTAAATGATTTTGTATGTCTTTAATACAATAATTTAAATAAAAATGAATAATAAGTATCATGTCTCTTCGAATTATATTACATAGTTGCCAAAAATTCCAAAAGTTTAATAAAGGGAGACAATTCTATACTAAAATACCATGGAAAAAGTCAATTTTTTTATTTGTTTAAAAAAATAAGGTTGTTGATCCCAATTACTTTTTCAACTAGTCTAAAAGCATTTTAACAAAAACATTTATTATAAATTTTCCAAAAATATGTTGTTTTCTATTTTATTATGAGGTGCCAAATTATTTTGATTAAGTTATCTCCCCTTTCTTGAAAAACTAAAACATTCTTCATGTTTCATGAAATAACTTTTTCAAAAGTCCCGTGACATATCTTTTTTATGCCTTTAAATTGAAGTTCTATATTATACCAATAAATGTACAAAGTTTGGAAAAAATTGTATGTCTGCTTAAAGATAAAATATGGATTGAATTGTGGTATAGGACTATTTTCCATATATTTCTATTGTAAATATAGTGCAAAAACCGAAATTTGACCAATCTTTAGAACCCTGTATCTTTTTTGTCATATCCGTGACTCCCAAAATTTTTTGCATATTTTTATAGCATATCGCTCAAAGTTTTACTGTACAAATTTTAAAACAGTTCTTATGTCAGAAACCAAGACACCCCAACTACCTTAAACAGTTAGTATTTCTCATACCCTGAGTACGTCCAAGACTGCCCGTCGCACCGATTAGATCAGAATTCATTCCAAGATGTTGATCAGCTCTACATCCATATCTTTTGTTTCTCAATGGATGCGGGATCATCAACAAATATAAAATTATCTAGCTAAGTGTTACTACAATCATTGTCATCTGAAGCCGATATAGAACCAATTACCAACAGTCAAAATCAGCAAAGGTAAGGGCAGAGATATTCAAGGTAGAGATATTCCGAAATACTGACTACCATGTACAACAACAAGTTTTCCAAGCTTATTTAAAGTCCTCTCCTTACATAGATATATTGTACATATACATATAACAGCAAGGTATCCTGGTATTACGCATTCTGAGCTTTGAACGTCTCTCCATGGAAAGACAACTGAAAAACAATTGGGCTACCATCAATTCTCAACGAAATTGCCAAATAAAAATGCTTCCTGCATTAAATTCATTAAAAGTATGATACCATAGCATTGCGACGTCCAAAATTTAGAAATGCAAAGCCTTATATTTTAGTACGAATACAATTTCTTGTTTCAAATATGAATACAGACTTACAGATGCTACCCTACAAACCCACTGTTGTGAAATGGTGAGAAAAAATATTTATTTCGTCCAGTAATAACTTTTGTACCGCTTTGTACGACATTGTTGTTATGCGCTTTTTCCATCAGGAAGTACATTTTTTTTATCTTATTTAAATCAAAAACTGCATGTACAACATAACTACAGTAATCTAAAATAATCTGATACTGTTTTGGTTATTATAAATATAGAGTTTTATAATTTCGTGTAAATATATGTAATTTCCTTTTTATAGCATTGCATTTTATAAAATTCATCACAAAAGTTTCAGCTTTTTAATAACATTTCAGTTATTATACATAACTCCTGCTTTATATTTCACTAATTATGAATAAATCCTGAAAAATTCATTAACTATATATAATTTCTAAATATGCAAGTAGTTATACATATTTACTGAAATTGTCAGTAATTATGTATAATTCTTAATTATACACTTTTACTGTAACAAAAAAGGCTAATAATGGATTTAGAAATTATGCCCACTAAGCTCTTTTAAAAGTAAGCAAAAGCAAAAATTATATAAAGCCAAGGAAAAAAAAAACAAAAATCACAACTATAAATTCAACAACCAGACTGAGCATAATTGAATGCAGTTATTCAGTATTGATTGTAATAATGGATATTTCTTCTATTAATTATCTATTATTTTTTTCATTTTAGCCCCCTTTGCTCTACACCAATTGATTGTTTTATTTGTAAGAGCGTTATGTCCAGTGACCACCAGGATTAATTATCAATCTCAATTTAGAAAAAAAAACAGAGATTCTTTCAGAAGTAATATTAATATTTGTCAAGGATATTTCAGATCGGAAATTGAAAAACATTCGTGTAATTCTCATATACTAGTAAATATTTGTTGTCATAAAGACTGACAATGTATGTAATCTGCCCTGCGAAATTATCAAAGTATATCAAGTATCAATCATTCACTTAACAGTCTTGTAGTACTTATAATCGTCTGATAAGTTTCGGAAGTAAAAACGAAACATTTCTTAAGAGCTTTCGTATTGACGATGACTTTTGACTTCCCGTCAAAGAGAGATAACTTAAACGCCTCTCACTTACTTATTATGCCAAGTGTTCTTGCAATTTACTTGATGAGTGTATTATTGTGGTTGTTTATTTGTTGTGATCGTCTTCTGTTAGTCTTTTGTCGAGCAACGGATGACAGCTATTGTAAAAAAAATCTTTGCCAGTTATTTTTATGTTTGTTGAAAATCAAGATGAAGACCCATGCTTGTGTAGACTTTGTCTCGTGTGCATTTACTCCATATTTAGAAAACTTGTTCAAGCAACTCATTCTCAACTGAACTGCAGTTCTATAATATAAAATCCCCATTTCATGTCCATATATATCATTTGCAGCGGATAATTTTTTTTTTTTTTTTTTTTTTTTTTTTTTTTGTCGAAAAAATATAATTATGAGTATATCCGATGCAAATGCTAAATATTGACATGAAATGGGAGGTTTAATGTNATAGAACTGAACTTAACAGTTGCTACACTATTATGGTTACTGTTGTGATCCTACTCTTTGTTCTTGACTTTTGCTTCATCGGTAGCACAACCGTCCCTCAGAATAATCTCCGGGATATAGAAAGAGGACATATCCTTTGTGATTCTGGTTATCTTTCCGACAAAACCGTAAAACCTGTATTGTATTGAGAACATATAGAAATGTAATAATCAGTTGTTTCGATACCGCCACATTGGCAAAGTGGAGCGTAAATAATATTTTTTAACACAAAAGTTAATCTAAAAAAGCTATAATGCATTCGAAGTCTAGAATGAAAAAATCGACCTTGTCTTTTGCCAATATAGTAGTATGGTGGTTTTTGTGTGCGATTTGAATTCAAATTATTTCTAAATGAATTCACTGAAGTACTTGACTTTATGCGGACCGGTTGAAGGTTCCAAGAACGATATATTTACTAACCGATAAAAGATAAATTGTATACAAGATGTACTACCTATAGCTAGCTTTCTCCGTCTTTAATATAAAAACTAAGAAAATGCACAAAAGACGGGATGATCAGACATAGAGTCATGTTCGTCTTTTTGACCGTGGATTTTAGGCCAACATAACGTTTTTGCACAATCAGCAGCTATAACGTTTCCATGTTAGTCGTTTTTAATAGCCTTGATCGAGTTGAAATTTTTGAAATTACTGATTATTTTTACCAAAATTTTGAGGGAATATAAAACTTGAAAGTAAACCTTTTTGAGTCGTTTCTTTTTTCGTTGCTATAAACAGATTCGATATATTGATTGCTTTTGTCTTATAAATTTGACTCTGTGTCCGATTCAGTTGGTGCAGTATCTTCCATGTCGTGTTTCTGATTCTTGTGGCAAATAAGATTGAAGTGACGATTTTTTTCTATATTCACAATTGTCGCAGTGATGCATTATCGACGTTTTCTTTCTGGATCTCGGAAATTGCTGCTGCTGCATTTGGAGCGGTCGTAAAAATGGTAATTTCGCTGTTTACAAGTATGCTCATCTACTCATCTCACTGCTCCCTTGATCATTTTGCTGCTCACACTGCCGATTTAACTCCTCACTAACTCATTGGTGGAGCTGCTGGCGCAGTAGCAGATGTGCGATGGTAAAAGTGCTGATCTACTGTTTTCGAGTATGCCTATCTGCTCATATCGTTACTCACTGCCTCATTTTGCCGCTCACGCTGCTCATTTCTCTTATAAAATATTTATTTTGAAAGTACCCCTTTACATCGGGGGCACCAGCCACCAGGGTACGAGTGACGATGCGTCTAATTATAAAACACAATAAAATAAACTAGTATATA
This sequence comes from Modiolus philippinarum, assembly GCA_002080025.1. Taxonomy (NCBI): domain Eukaryota; kingdom Metazoa; phylum Mollusca; class Bivalvia; order Mytilida; family Modiolidae; genus Modiolus; species Modiolus philippinarum. Next base: position 32,118 of record MJUU01054628.1, on the reverse strand, counting down.
CAACAATACGAGGGTTGTCCGTAAAGTTCGTGGACAATCTTAATAAAATTTGCTGATTAGCGAGAATGTATATGAAAATAATATTTTTATTTACAATGTGTTTTAATGCAAAAGTATGCAAAATATCATCACAATCAGAGCAATTTTAATTACTTTTCTGTCGAAACAAAACTGACTAATGTTATACACGCGGAGCACAAACATGTAAAATGTTGACGTTGTCTGACGTGCTAATCTTTGAGTTTAATATTTTATAATGAACTCGCAATTCAACAAATTCGGAATTATTGCAGTTTTTGTCTTTAAAATATTAAGGGCATTTGATATAATTTCTTGTACAGAAAAGTTATCAATTTTGAACAACTTGCAAACTTCAAGGACTGATAGTCGGAAATCATGTTCACTAACACCGGGGAACTTACACAGTTTGAGATATATGAGAGTTGGTTAGTTGTACATATTTTATCCATTCTTTAAACTGGTTCTTGTATCTAAAAATCTCTGTACCACTTCAATCGTAATGCAAAACACACTTTGCCATGCCCTTTCTAAATATTTCGGGAATATGTTGGTATTTGTGGGTGTTTCCCGATGTCTGAGCGAAACTAGAGTCACGTCACTGCTCCGAGTTATCGAAAAACGTCAGGTTTTCTAGAATTTCTGATTTTGCCTTGAGACATTAAAACCTCTGTTAATTTGTCATTTCAAATCTTTAGATGTTGAAATTTTGCAGTTTTGATGTTCGACATAATATAAATATTGCAATGTAATTTTCATCTCACTATTAACTGAATCCTATGAAATACCTACAAAATAATAAATATTAGACACTACGTTTGACATGTAATATTCGTGTTGCTCCGGGTCACTATTCCGGGGCTTTTTACGAAGACATATCTGCAATTTTGCAGGCAAAATTGGATCAACTTTTATATATCCAAATTCATATAAGCTTAAGGCTTACGAATATGCAAAATATAAATATATATAACGCTGCTTTTCTTTTTATTTATCCTTGTCCACGAACTTTACGGACAACCCTCGTATACACCAAGAAACAAATCTAAAATGTTCGTTATTTTAGAAATTGCATGTATCACATAATCAAAGGTTAGGGTTAGGGTTAAAATATATCAGAATACGCATATATAAAATTCATGAAATTTCATATTGTGCATCACCTGAATTTATGATACTATTACGAAAGTTAAAAGCTTCTAATAAAACATAGATAATAGTGTTGCACACAGCTCTATATAATATGAAAGCATATGTGTTGGTAAGGTGAGCTGCAAAGGTAGAATATGTGATTCCGAATGCCAACAGTGATGAAAATCATCTTTTTAAACCTGTTAACATCGGAAAATCCAGCAAGGTCTTCGACTGGATTTGAACAATAGACCTTCTCTTGTTGATTTGCCAAAAGTTGAAACGAAATTATCGATTCCAATATTTTCAATCAAATTATGTATTTCGTCTGCGTAACCAATTATTTTTTCATTTTGATTAACCATTTCATTAAAAATACGTTTGCATAATCTATCTTCCGGCAGTAGCATCAGCCTTTTATAGTATGACATTCTTCGGCGGGTTACTGGCTCCCAACCGAGTTCAAGCTCATTTTCGTGGCTTGCGAGCTCCTCCTGGGAAAATTACTGCTGTTGCTGCTTCTGCATATGTGCGGCGGAAAAAGATACGAATTCGCTGTTTAAGGGTATGTTCACGTGTTCATTTTGCTGCTCCTTAGCTTATTATTGATGCTTGCGTGCTTATCTGCGGAAATATTAATGCTGTGGTGGGAGTTGTAGGAAGAAAAAAGACATCACAAGAGTAACACATATATTTTTACTATTTATTATTTATTTTTAGTTTCTTTATTTTATTTTTTTTTTAATCTCCAAGCCTCCTAATCCCAAACTGCAACCCATGACTGCTTCATGACGGAGAAAATAGAATATGTATATTGCAATTATGTGATACTGTTAATTAGAATTAGAATGGAACTCCTTCAGAGAATCACAACTAAGGAGAAACACAAAATAACCATGAAGTAGTACAAAAAGGAAAACAAAAAATGGGGTTAGAGTTACGGTTGAGAGAAAGAACGATAACAAAACAAAAGGGAAACAAATCAATAGAAAATAACACAAGGGCTGGGGGTTAGTGTTAAAGAACAAAGGAGGGGAACAACTCAAACAATAGTAAAGAACTAAAAACCAAATTCGGGACATACAAGATTAAAAATTCCGGATTAATGGAACAGCATAATAAAAGATATAGGCAATTAGGGTTGAAAGCAGAAGAAACTAATCATAAAACAAAGATGGAGACTGCGAGCAGAAAAAAGGGGGTATAGAAAGGTTGGAATGTGGTTAAAGTAGGTATAGGGTATCTTCCAGCGTCCAACCACTCTCACACTGCTACACTATCTTTAATTTGCGGCGCACTACGTTAATGACGATATGGAAGACGGGGAAGGAAGCACTTGACAAAATAAACAGGCAGGAGTAACTTTAATTCCAACTATATTCTTCTACTTACGGGACAGTTTAAAATATCCTGATCCATGTCTTTATTAACATAATAAGAATGACAGCAATTACAAACAGAATAAGCTTTAACTAGAGGCTCAGACACTGAGCCTGTATCGCTCGACTGACAAAATGCTGAAAAAGGGTTTTCGATGTTCTGCATGGTGGCCATGTTTTTTTATGTGAATTTCCCATAGGGCCAAAATAAACTATGTTCTTTGCTGACGGCCATGTTTTTTATCGGATCATAACGAATTGAGCAATCTTTGTAACAACCTTCCATACATCATTCCTGTAAAGTTTGGTTGAATTTGCTTCAGTGGTTTCAGAGGAGAAGATGAAAATGTGAATTTCCCATAGGGCCAATCTTAAACTATCTTCCGTGCTGGCGGCCATGATTTATTATCGGATCAGAACAAAATGAGCAATCTTTTTTAAGGACCTTTAGTACATCATTCCTGTAAAGTTTGGTTGAATTTGCTTCAGCGGTTTCAGAGGAGAAGAAGAAAATGTGAATTTTACCATAGGGTCAATGTTATACTATGTTCCGTGCTGCAGCCATGTTTTTTATCGGATCGAAACGAAATGAGCAATCTTTGTTAAGAACCTTTAGTACATCATTCCTGTAAAGTTTGGTTACATTTGCTTCAGTTGAAATTCACATTTTCATCTTCTCCTCTGAAACCACTGAAGCAAATTCAACCAAACTTTACAGGAATGATGTATGGAAGGTTGCGTACATAATACAACCAAATCTATCTTCAAAGACGGTGACGTTGTATTTTGACTTTCATCTCTTCACAGAAAGTATGTTGTCGTTCCAGCAGACAAAGCCGCAAACAATGTTGTTTTTGTGTGCAAAAAGCACTATTATGATTGCTTAATACAAGAACTTGGCGTAGATAATAGCTCAGGCAACCCCACATACAAAAATATTACTATAGATAAAGATGAAATCCTGGCAAATCATAAATCGTTTATTGAATCATTAAACATTTCTACCAATGACAAATCTAATGATTTGCCTAGTTTGTACTGGACACCTAAACTTCATAAGTGCCCGTACAAACAACGGTACATTGCCGGCTCTTCCAATTGTTCTACTAAAGAACTGTCCATCATCCTAACTAAGATTTTGACTGCTGTGAAAGAAGGCCAGCAAAAATACTGTGATACTGTTTATTCACGTAGCAGCATCAATCATATGTGGATACTCAAAAATTCTAAAGATCTTCTGAACAACTTGAAAACCCGGTCACTTTCAAAGATCCACTCGTTGAAAACATTCGATTTTTCTACACTCTATACTACTCTTCCCCATTCACAATTGAAAAGTCGTTTGATAGATCTTATCAAGAACGCATTTACTTACAAAAAAGGACAAAGCTTTAAATATGTAGCCTTAGCATATACATCTACATATTTTACCAACAAAGTACCAAAGGGTAATACACGATACTACACTGAAGAACGGGTTATCAGCATGCTGGAATTTCTCATCGACAACATATTTGTCCAGTTCGGGGGCAAGATATTCCAGCAGACAGTCGGCATTCCAATGGGAACGAATTGTGCTCCTCTCTAGAGGCTAGATCCTTTAATTACTCATACAGATATATTGATGATGTCTTGTCGCTTAATAATAGTAAATTTGCCGACTATATTCCATTAATATATCCCCCAGAACTTGAAATAAAGGAGACTACAGACACTGACCATTCTGTTTCGTTTTTAGATTTACTTTTGGAGTTTGGCGACAGTGGCAACCTCAGCACACGAATTTATGACAAAAGAGACGATTTAAATTTTGATATTGTAAACTTTCCACACCTCGACAGTAATATTCCGTCTTCCCCATCGTATGGAGTATATATTTCTCAATTAATCCGTTACGCTAGAGCATGTAGTCACTATGAAGATTTTTTGAAACGACACAGATGTTTAATTCGTAAACTTTTAAATAAGGGCTTCGAGAAATGCAGATTAATAGTTTTTCTGAAGAAATTTAATGAACGATATCCAGATTTGATTGATAAATATTCAATTCCTATTTCCAATTTTATTGAAGACGGTTTTGTTTAAGTTTTGGCTTCTTCCTTTATATTTCTCTTCTTGCCACTCTAGTGTGATTTCTGCACCGAGCGACAAAAACATTTTACCTGTATGAGACAAGGCTTGTACATCGAACGACAAAAATATTTTACCTATGTCAGGAAAATTCTATAGGTTATGACAGGAGGCACACCACTTATTTGGCCTCCCATTGACTCTTATGTTAAATTCCGGGATTTCAAAAATATGTCAAGTAAGAAAATATAATTGAATTGAAACGTTCCGGTTTATTTTGTACATAGTCGCAACAGAGAATTTTCGGTATTTGGTCGTATTTCATTCTATCCGTTCTAGCTTGTTACGCAACTTAATCATGTTTTTTTTAACTGTTCTTTGCTCTCTGTCATTCACCTGGAAATATTTTATGATCTTGCTGATTATAACATGTATCAATTGGCTGGAGTCACTACAAATTATAAGGCACAGTTTTTTATAGTACTATTTTCGTGGTCTGTCAAATATTGGCGTATTGAAATAGTGTAGTGCCCCCTGGACATTTAACACAATCTGGGCACACAGAAGCTATAGTTAGTCGTCATATAAGCGGGAGGTTGATGCATCATTAAACCTGGTTTAACCCACCATTTTATTTATAAAATGCCCGTTCCAAGTCGGGAATATGACGGCTTGCCAAACATGTTCTGTGTTGGATTGTGTTTCCCTGATTTAGTCGAATGTTATACGGATTTTCCTTACTGGTCTCTTCCTTTGATCGTTTCGGACTTTTGTTGTCACTTTTATTTGTTTCAGAGGAGAAGAAGAAAATGTGAATTTTCCCATAGGGTCCAATGTTAAACCTAAGTTCCGCGCTGGCGGCCATGTTTTTTATCGGATCGGAACGAAATGAGCAATCTTTGTTAAGGACCTTCCATACATCATTCCTGTAAAGTTTGGTTGAATTTGCTTCAGTGGTTTCAGAGGAGAAGATGAAAATGTGAATTTCGCATAGGGCCAATGTTAAACTATCTTCCATGCTGGTGGCCATGTATTTTATGGGATTGGAACGAAATGAGCAATCTTTGTAACAAGCTTTAGTTCATCCTTTCTGTAAAGTTTGGTTGAATTTGCATCAGCGGTTTCAGAGGAGAAGAAGAAAATGTGAATTTTCCCATAGGGTCCAATGTTAAACCTAAGTTCCGGCTGGCGGCCATGTTTTTTATTGGATCGGAACGAAATGAGCAATCCTTGTAAAGGACCTTACATTCATCATTCTTATAAACTTTGGTTGAATTTGCTTCAGTGGTTTCAGAGGAGCAGATGGAAATGTGAATTTCCCATAGGGCCAATGTTAAACTATGTTCCGTGCTGGCGGCCATGCTTTTATCGGATCGGAACGAAATGAGCAATCTTTGTTTAGGACCTTTAGTACATCATTCCTGTAAAGTTTGGTTGCATTTGCTTCAGTGGTTTCAGAGGAGAAGAAGAAAATGTGAATTTTTCCATAGGGGCCAATATTAAACCATGTTCCGTGCTGGCGGCCATATTATTTGTCGGATCGGAACGAAATGAGCAATCATTGTTAAGGACCTTGAGTACATCATTCCTGTAAAGTTTGGTTGAATTTGCTTCACAGGTTTCAGAGCAGAAGATGAAAATGTGATTTTTCCCATAGGATCAAATATAAAACTTAAATTCTGCGTTGGCGGCCATGTTTTTCGTCAGATCAGAAGGAAATGAGCAATCATTGTTAAGGACCGTTAGTACATCATTCCTGTAAAGTTTGGTTGAATTTACTTCAGTGGTTTCAGAGCAGAAGATGAAAATGTGATTTTTCCCATAGGGTCCAATGTTAAGCCTAAGTTCCGCGCTGATGGCCATGTTTTTTGTCGGATCGGAACAAAATGAGCAATCATTGTAAAGGACCTTCCATACATCATTCCTGTAAAGTTTGGTTGAATTTGCTTCAGCTGTTTCAGAGCAGAAGATGAAAATGTGATTTTCCCATAGGGTCCAATGTTAAACCATGTTCCGTGCTGGCGGCCATGTTTTTTGTCAGATCGGAGCGAAATGAGTAATCATTGTTAAGGACCTTTAGTACATCATTCCTGTAAAGTTTGGTTGAATTTGCTTCAGTGGTTTCAGAGCAGAAGATGAAAATGTGATTTTTCCCATAGGGTCCAATGTTAAACCTAAGTTCCGCGCTGGCGGCCATGTTTTTTGTCCGATCGGAACGAAATGAGCAATCTTTGTAAAGGACCTTCGATACATCATTCCTGTAAAGTTTGGTTTAATTTGCTTCAGTAGTATTAGAGGAGAAGATGAAAATGTGAAAAGTTTAACGGACGGACGACGGACGCCAAGTGATGGCAATAGCTCACACTGACCCTTTGGGTCAGGTGAGCTAAAAAATCTATGAACATAGTAATTATGTCGGATAATTGATCAATCAAGGTGATTAATAATTTCGGAGGGAAGTTTTTGGAGACTTTAACATAGGCCCTATGGATCCAAAGTGACCCGATAAAGTACTTACGAAATAAATTTCCAAATGAATAACGAAGCAAGAGCCAAAAATCGTATATCCAGAGTGCATGGCAATATAAGGATTACATACAGACAGAAAACGTAAATGACGAAGACGAAACAGACAGTACATAAAACAAACACCACAAAAAAATAAAGTCACTAACAGTGTGAACTCAAATTGACTGTGAATTTAGTTTCTGCATATGGCCGTTCGTCTCTTCCGTGCAGATCAAATCAAAACATTTGGAAATCCAAATTAGACGTTCCAACTTGCACTATGAGTTGAAGTTCGACTTAATGAGGCAAACCCATTTTGAATTGTATTTGTAAAATTTAAGCGACCTCTATTATTATCGATATTAGCAATACAAAGAAAAATTATACAGAATACAACTCCTGATAATTGCTGTGCCGAAAAAAAAAATCCGCCAACAAGCCTGCCAAACAATACTTGCATATATTAAATGAAGAAGAGAATAAAAAGCCGAGCCCTAGAAGGATGATGTACTCCTTAAAAGGACTTGACTCCCAATGGATGATGTTCCCCATTCAAAAAGTATCCCCTAAAAGTTATAAAAACACATTCTGCTCTAAATCATCAACTTCTGAAGGCAGAGTTAAGAACATTCCAAATGCGCCAGCATATGAAATTACATCTTCCAACTCATTCGCAACTCAAAGGCCTGCGATCAATACCAGTGCCTACCTTAACAGAGCTCAGTAGCTTACAAATATGCTACTTAAGCAATCGTCTGTTTTCAATAACTTGAAGGCATCACTACAGTAGCTTTACGGTCGACATCATCTGCGCATATGCAGAAAGTAAATTCACAGTAACTTCGGTATTTAGTTATTTGAAAATCAACAGACCTTGGTGGTATAGAAGAAAACAAAATCTTACTATTGAAACTCTTTAAAAAAAACCAATGACTATTAAAACTGTTCATATATTGCTCATTTGCCGATATTTGCATCCCATCTCTTTTTTTCTAGCAGGGGTGATCTGGTCAGACTCAGTAGGATAATCTCCTTCTTTGCGATCAAGTACGAGATTACGAGTACTTAATCACAGAGGAAAGGATAAAATACAAAAATACCAAAGTTGCATAATAAACAGTAATTTCGTTATGGTTGTGACCACTTGTCATTAGATCTAATTAATTAATGCTTGCTTTAGGTGAATGCATGGTATTATTTTCCTATTAGAGAATTTTGTGAATTTTCTGTGTAGAAACATAATAGAATTGTTGTTCAAAATATGAAATAAAATTTGGAGGTCACCGTGCATTTAAGCACAAAAACTGAAATTGAAAATTTAAGGCTTTTACAAAGAAATGATAGGGAAATTGATTATATGAGAGGATAGCCGAGGGTATTCACCAGCCCAGTAGTCAGTACTTCGGTGCTGATCCGAAAGCCGATTCTATTTGGAACCTTACAATATCTAAATTTTTGTAAATTTTGTTGAAAACTAAGGAGTATCTCCCTCATGCAAAGCTCTGTCCTTAGCTGATTTTGGCTTTACATTTAGATCATATTGGTTATTTTTTCTCTATCAGTTTTTAAACATCTCTGAGTTATGGTCTTCCAAACGTTTAGATTTTATCTGCACTGAAGAGACATAAGTTGTCGAAATGCGCATATGCAGAAATTAAATTCACAGTGACTTCGGTATTTAGTTATTTGTTACCACTGGGTCGATGCCACTGCTGGTGGACTGTTAGTCCCCGAGGGTATTCACCAGCCCAGTAGTCAGTACTTCGATGCTGACCCGAAAGCCGAATCTATTTGGAACCTTACAATATCTAAATTTTTGTAAATTTTGTTGAAAACTAAGGAGTATCTCCCTCATGCAAAGCTGTGTCCTTAGCTGATTTTGGCTTTACATATTGGTTATTTGTTCTCTATCAGTTTATAAACATCTTTGAGTTATGGTCTTCCAAACGTTTAGATTTTATCTGCACTGAAGAGACATAAGTTGTCGAAATGCGCATATGGAGAAATTAAATTCACAGTGACTTCGGTATTTAGTTGTTTTTAAACTTCATTATAGATTTTTTTTTATACTTTGCATGTGTTTTGAAATCATTATTTAGTTTATATAAAAAAAAATAAAAATTAGGGGTCACCGTTGAAATAAGAGAGATAAATTGCGAAATATTAATTTCTCTAGTGATATCTATATTTAGTTCCGTTATCAAATTATCTCCCTTGCGTAATTTCTGTGATTTGTTAATCCAGCAAGAAATCTTAAGCACATGTGTTTTAGTTCACCTTTTTGTAATGGAAATGTTGTAAAAGTGATGAGGAACTTTTAAATACTTGGGAACTTTCTTTACATTTTAAAGAACTATTTTGCTAAATTTCTTAATGAATGAAACCTTAACGAACAAGTATTAGACAAAAATGGCGGAATAATACCACTGAGACACCTTAAACAGGCATGATGAAATGTTGATTCTAATAATCAACTATTAACAAACAACGGCAGTAGAATACCGAAGGAACAAGGGAAGCAATGACTACAAAAATCGAAGTCCAAAGACATGGCAAAAACGGTAACAGATAAAAACAAAGACAAAACAAGGACGTGAGACAGCTACAATGCACGGAAATAAAAAGATAACATTAAGGACTAAGGCACTCATAGTGTGAACTCCCATGAAAACCGGGAGTGACATCAGGTGCCCCGGAAGGGTAAGCATGTCCTGCTCCACTAGCAACAACCGTCACACAATCAATGAGATATATATTGTTTTGAAAGTCTGATTTGAGGCTGATTGGAATTGCCATTTTGTAACCCTTTGACAAAACCAATAAAAATCCATGGTACGTGTTACTTCTCTAACCTTCAAACAGTACCAAGGTAAAAATTTGAAAAGCTTTTGTAAGTCTCTTGAGTATTCAAACATTTACCAGGACAAACCAGTAGCACGAACATCAATTGATACAATAATAAACATCAAAGAATTAATACATTTGACAGTCTCACCACTTTGTCATAATTCTTAATTTCAATATTTTCAGTACTGAGTACATTCTTTTTAACTGCTTTTGGATTGAGGCTTTCCATTTTTTTACTAAAATGCCACTGATGAGAGTAAAGTAAGTGAGAACCGAACCGTCAATCAAAAGAACGAACAATCCATGGACAATGGCAAAATCAAACACACTAAGAAACAAGGACACTTGTGTACGGGACAAAAAAAGAAAAATGAAGACACACATACAAATGAACAACACGAACCCAATAAAAAACCATGGGTGAGATCATGTGTACCGGTAGGGTAAGCATCTCCTGCTTCTAGTAAGTGCTGCTGATGAGGAATTAATTTCCGAAATGGCCATACAGCTCATTAAAATTATTGCAGTTGGATTTAATATATGTGGTATAGTCTCATGTCTCATATCCTTTCGTAAAATATCTCTTAGTAATCCTCAAGATCGTGTTGCCGATCGTAAAACTTCTGTAGTGATGACTTTTATTTTTTTATAATGTACCCTTGCTTAGGTAGTCTATTTGTAAGCAATTGAGCTCTATCAAGGAAATCACTGTAATGACCACAAGCCCTTGAGTAGCGAATGTGTTGGTGCTTTTGGAAGGTGACAGATTTGATTAATTAGAAATACTTTAGAGTAGTTAACTATGGGAAAAAGCCGTAGGTTTTCAAAAAACGTTTTTTTAAAAACCTACGGCTTTTTCCCATAGTTAACTACTCTCCAGGAGCATATAACAAAAATCATGTTTTCTATTTTTGTTTCTACAACGGTCAAAACTACCACTAGAATATAACAAGAAACGTACTGACACGTTTTGTCAAAACAGTCAAGTGTAAAGTAGGTTTTACTCACATTTTTTTAACGTTGCTTGCGGTTTAAGCATCTCATAAGTAAAACAAAAATCTTATAGGTTTTACTCTTTTTCCAACGCTCAAGACTCTTGTTTAACCTGTTTAAGACACTGCTTATAAACTCTATCATTTTTATATAAGAAAGAAAAATAATAATCCAGTAATAAAAAAAAATGTTTAGAGGAACACAGTTCTGTGATAGATATGAGTATTGTAACTTTTTACTAGATACTCCTATAGTGTCTCCACAAAATGGTCAACAACAAACAAAAACGGACTACAAATTTAGCATAAATGATAAGGCTTCGTTTTATGACTGGTATAATGGGTATTTTTTAATCAAGTTTAAAGTAGATAAACTAGCTGACGGAGCAGCACCGGACAACGACACAGTATCCGTTATTTCAGATGTAACCAATTTTCTTAGTCAAATGACAGTCTACCAAAACGGAAAAATAGTTTACGACTGTAATAAATTATCTCTAGCAAATCACGTCAAATCATTGCTTACACTTTCAGATGGTTATGTTAACAGCTTAGGAAAAAACAGCTTTATTTACCCTGATAATGTTGCAANCACTTCTGATAATCCAGCGTTTTTGAAATGCAGACATATGAACATGATTGTTTATAAAATGAGTAGAATTACACGTTTTCTTCAACAGAAAGTTATCATTATTTCAATAATATAATCCTTATCGGAGCCCCAGTATTGTTATCATAGAATATATCTATCAAGTAGCGCTTATTGTTTTGTTTATATGTATTATCTATATTCAATCAGCAACATATAATCACTGCATATAATATCAAGGATTTTAATGTATCTCATATGAACATCCTTGATAATATGTATACATTGCTCTGATTCATGCAAGAATACGCTAATTAAGAAGTGTAAATCATGATTATGATTTTTATTATCTTACGACAATTGAGTAGTCTTGGTTGTTTACATCATGGTTTACGAGATTGTAAATTAAAATCGGTGACTGGGTCAGCCTTACATCATACAGAAAAGCGATCGATATCTGCATCCTTGCAAACTGAAAAAGTGAGGTCATGATCACGAGGTATCATGGGGGTATTTTGTTGCACGTATTTTTAACAGATACAGATACAGATACAGATATAGTGGGCATCAAATTGAATTTTGCTCGGTATTGAAATATTGACCTAGTAAAAATTACTATTTTTTAAAGAAAAAAACAATTTTAGATAGAATAAAATATGACAGAGGGAACTATGTTTATTTGTAGTTACCGCGGAAGAATCAGTATTGCGTCCGCGTAGTAAATAGGCACGTGACTGTCAAAGAGGTGACATAATTGGGTGAAATATTTTATAAAATAAAGGATATTAAAATAGAAAATTTAATTGCACTTTCATTTTATGTTATGATGAGATTGGTAATTTATTTTCTTTTAAAATTACGATTTACGGTCTATAACAAAGTAATATAAAGAAAGTATCATTCGTAAATGATATTTTAAACTTTATGGCGTAGTTTTCTCTCACCCCAGTGTCACCCATAGCTGCCCGTTGACCGGGAGAAATTCGCTGGAAGCTGGGAAGGCCTTGTCGGCCGCATCATTAAGTCGGTATTTTGTTTTATTTCTACTTTTAATTTGACATATGTCAGAAATTAAGCCAGTTCAGGTATTGCTTTTTGAAGAAAAGCAACTTGTTTGAATCTATTAATCTTATTTTTAAGTGAACTATTTGATATCTATATTAGTTCTAGAATGAATCGTACGTCTGGTTTTTGAATATTCGAAGAGAATCATGTGACTAGATCAACGAACCTAACTTAACAAATATTTACTTGAAAACTCCATGAAAATTACATATTTCTACCAATGATCTATTGAACTGCTCAATTTGGAAAAGGATTTCTAGTTATGAAATATTTCACTACAACGATTTACCCTGATCCGTCTTGCTCCACCGTCTGAAAAATTTCAAATCAGACGACATAGAAGAATCGTGCCAATTATATTGTGTTCAAGATAGTTCTCTTAATACAAGCAAGCAGTATACATATCGTATATTTACAAAATCCATGTATAAGGTAATTGAAAAGAAATTATACCCAAAACCAGTTTAACCCTGTCACTGACTTTTGCTTGTCAAACTGCCATTGGGCTTTTCTACTTGTTTACGTTTGTTATTTTCCTTTCATTTGTGTTTTTGTCTTGTGTAGTTCTCTTATGAATTGTGGTCAGTGATTTCAGTTTGCAGTAACTGAAGATGTTTCCTGTTTTTTTTCTAAATAGAGCAACCAATACCGGTCAAGTCTGTCAGCATAATAAAAATAATCGATGGTGCTTAATTATATATGGAAGATTCAAAACAAGGATCCATTATTATTGTTGATTTTCTTTTCCTTATCTAGAAGTAACATCAACCAATGATCCTATATGTGTTCTATACAATGACTTCCTTGATAGATCCCGGTTGCTCACAAATAGGCTACTTAAACAAGGGTATGTTACTCAAAACTTGAAGTCATCCCTCCACAAGTTTTACCGTCGACATCACCATCTTGTAAACCGCTATGGGATGTCTGTTTCCAAGATGACAACAGATCTTTCCCTTTAAAGCTTAATTGTTGTTTCCTCTACCGGATTTGAGATGTCCACGGCGGGTGTCTTATAAGAAGCAGGAGACGCTTACTCTACCGGTGCAAATGATCTCACCAATGGTTTTATTTGGTCCGTGTTGTTCATCTTTGTGTGTGTGTGTGTCTTCATTTTTCTTTTCTGTGCCGTACTCATGTTTTGTCTCTGTTTCTTTGTTGTTTCCGATGTTGCCATTGTCCTTTGATTATTCGTTTTGGATTGACGGTTCGGTTCTCACTTACTGTACACATTGCATACTTATATTAGTATTTTACATTTTTTGCATTGCAAAACAAAACCTTCGATACAGAAGTGCAAAGCTCTTCCTACGTCAGATGATCGAAAGGAGAGTTCTCTCTCTCAAAAAGTCTGACGGTATGACTTCAAAGTGTGATATACGTCAGGATTATACGACCTCACAGTGAATAAAACGTTATTTACGCAATCAGGAGGAACGGTTATTCTGATGGATGAAGAGCTATGCAACTCCTTTTTTGGAGATTGGTGTGCAGAGTGACTTTCTAAATAAGTTATAAACGTGAGTTATTAAGCAGATAACTACATTTGTTCCTAATAACATAGATAAAATGATCCACATTATTTAATTTGAAAAATTGGAAAACTGTTCTCAGACTGACAGAATATTTGAGCTCTTGAAAAAAAAACGACAAAAAGGAAAAAATATACAAAACAGCTACAAACTTATCTCCATTTTCAATGATAATAGAAGGTATATTGACGACATCCTTACTATTGGTAATCCCCAGCTTTTAGATTATGTGAACCTCATCTACCCACAAGAACTGATACTAAATAAAACAAACAATAACTCTAAACACTGTTCTTTTTCTGGAACAAACTTTCATCATTGGATAAGGTAAAATCAAAACTTAAATATACAGTCGAACCTCGTTGTGTCGAACTCGATTGTCTCGAAAACTCGTATGTGTCGAAGTAAATTGTCGGTCCCGGCAAATTTCCCATTTGATTTAAGAATTTTTACCTCTGATGACTCGAACTCGTTTGATTCGAATTCTCGGATATCTCGAGTATAATATATGGTCCCACTGGAAATTTCAAACGCAATTTTACCTCGATATGAATGATGAAAGGAGTGATTTTATTTTCCGTTGACCGCGACGTTACTCTAGCTCCACCACACGGGGTGTATATAGCTCAACTGGTGAGATTTGCATGCGCATCTGTTCTACTCTTGACGATTTTAATGAAGGTAACCTCACTATCACATCCAAACTTTTACAACAAGGTTACAGATTTCATAAATTATTAGACACATTTTAGTAGTTTTATAGAAGATATGAACATTTGATATCAAAATATGGCATGACCCGAAAACAGCTTATCACTTAAGACATTTCTCATCCTCGTTTTTGCGGAATGTTGTTAAAAATGCCAAAAAAACCAATCAAAATCCAGAAAGATAGAAAGACTGGGACGTAACGTACATTCTTTACGCAATAGGGGATTTTGACACAATATTCTACATGAATCCGTTAAATTGGCATTGGGATCCAATGACTGGAATATTTTACAAGTATACTAGCCTCTCAATGATACTGCCATTGTCTACTGAATTACATGATGATTCTGTACCAAACACTTCGGGAAGTTTTAATTTCGACTCTTCTTCCCTAATGAGACAGGGTTTTACCAGCAGACTAGGCTTGAGCTAACCGACAGATTAGGGGCGTTCACCCCTTGACTAATCTTTCAAAATTACGTTTTGCCTTATTTTTTTTCTTTTTCAGATAGTGGTCTTGGAGTTAGTAGTCTTCCTGTATTGGGTTTTAGTTGTATGTTAAGTATACTTTAAGGAAACAGGATAGATAAAAGTGAGGTTTATGTACCCATAAACAGGTTTACCCCCTAAAGTTACTTAGCTTTTGCTACTACTTTTGTTTACATTTGTCTTTTATTTGTGTTCTTCATGTGTAGTTCCCAGGTGAATTGTGAAATGTAATTGTGATTTTCGGCCATTATGGGTGTTTCCTGTTATCTTTTTATTGCAATCTTAGATTTTTCTCCCATTTGTTGCCTAAAAGTGAATTAACAAATCACTTTAATTACAAAAGTTAAGATAACAGTAGACAAAAATATCTATCCTAAGCTTATTTGGGATTTTCTATTTAAATCCTATTGGTAATTTGTTTTCTATCAGGTTTTACACATATTTCGGTTTCTGAATTTCCAAATGTTATTGCTTTGATCTGCACTAAAGAGACATAAGCTGTCGAAATTGCCTAATGTAGAAACTAAATTCACAGCAACTTCGGTATCTCAGCACCTACATGCCAAAGACTGATGATTATTGGTAAGTGGTAACATATTTAGTAGTACCAAAATCCATACAAGAATAATGTCACCTTGACCTATATTTTCCGCTTCAATGAATTTGGCTTAATTTTCTATTTAGGTCCACTTATCGACAATGTTTCACAAAATTGAGAATAAGGACTTTAATTTTGATTCTTCATGATGAAGAACAACAATAAAAGCGTTGCTCCATTGCTTATTATAATTAACAATGAAGGGATATGGAGTAAATGCAAATGAGACAAAGTCTCTACAAATACATGGTTATAATAAGCAATGGAACAACGCTTTTATTGTTATTCTTCATGTTGAAGTCACCATGAGGCCTTCAACGCAAGTTCAAGACGGCCCCTAGCACCGGTTTGAGCGGAATTCACTGCTAATTGTCGAGCAACGCTACATCCATGCTTTTTAACCTAATGATCCATGGATGCGGGATCGTCAACAAACATAAACTTAACTGGCAAAGTATTCTTACAATCGCTGTCATCCACTGCCCGACAAAAAGACGAGAAAAGACGATCACAATATTCAAACAACCACGGGGCACTCATCGAGTCAATTGTAAGAAAACTTGGCATTATAAAATCATGAGATGTGGGCACAATAAACAGGTGGTCAGAAAACAATTTTAGATTACAAAAATTAAAAAAGGCCAAAATATGAACGTGTGATAGCGTATCCATATGAGAGATTCTCTCAAGAACAAGTACACCATAACTGAAATGTATATAGAGCATACTCCATATCCTTTCATTTTTTATTGAATTCGATATTTTACGCTTCCTTGAACTTTAAATAAATGTGATTTGAAATCATGCTTGGCTCTGTAGTTCCCCTGTTTATAGCAAGAGATGTTGAAATGAAGAAATTATTGAAAGAACAGCGAAATTTTCATCCATTGTAAATGATATTTTCGTTGAAGCATGAACTACTCATTGCTTAGTTAGCAACATAGTATATTACACATGTATTTGTAGAGACTTTGTCTCATTTGCATTTACTCCATATCCCTTCATTGTTAATTTTAATTTTGATGTAGCATATACTTCTTGTAGTCCATAGATGCACAATAAGCTTTCGGAATTTTATTCCGGTTCCAGCTTTGGTAACTTTTCTGAAAATGTCAGAGACTAGCAAATTTTTGAAATTTTTTCTTACAATCAAATATTTTAGCCATTTCTTCGTACAGGTCAAATTAGAATGTCAGTGGAGTGAGCAGGCGAGACACTAGGTTCCGTGGAACCTTTACAAATTATTTGTCTCTACAAGTATTAACACATTTTCGGCTAATGGTCTTTCAAATGATTTCAGTGGCGGATTTAGGGGGGGGGGCGGAGGGGCCCGAGCCCCCCCCCCTTAGTCCGGAAAATATTTAAAATTCCTAGGGGTTTTGAAAAAAATGGGTTCCGGGCCCCCCTTTTGAAAAAAATATTGGTCGGGCCCACCCTTAGCAGAAACTCTGGATCCGCCACTGGATTTGATTTGATCTGCGGCGAAGAGACACAAGTTGTCGAAATTGTCATACGCAAAAAGTATATTTACAGAAACTGCGGTACTTTACTATCGAACAACTTGCGACTGGAGTATTTCCATTAGACTTGATCTAGTATTTGATATAATCCTCTTAATTAGTGGACTTGACTTGTTCCTTGTGTAAACAACATTATTTCTCACAAGAGAATAGATGCATGTATAGCAGGAGATGCTTGCTCTGTTGACACACTCTGTCTCTCCCCAAGGACTGAATGTGAACATGCCTCATGGTGACTTCAACATGAAGAACAATTATAAAAGTGTTGCTCCTTTGCATGTTTTGCCATGTATGTGTAGAGACTTTATCTCATGTAGATTTACTCCATATCCTTTCATTTTTTATTGAATTCGATATTTTACGCTTCCTTGAACTTTAAATAAATGTGATTTAAAATCATGCTTGGCTCTGTAGTTCCCCTGTTTATAACAAGAGATGTTGAAATGAAGCAATTATTGAAAGAACTGCGAAATTTTCATCCATTGTAAATTTTGATATGTTTGTGGAAGCATGAACTACTCATCATAGTAAATTAAACACACATAACTGTTAGTTGATAACTGATAACTGAACTACGTGAAAGTGAAAATACAACTTCAGTATATTTATGAACGTATTTAAAATAAATACTATTCTTTTTGAAATAAAAACATAACTTATGAAAATTTTTTTTTCTTTTATTTAAGCTACATGGTACTTTCATGGGACAAGATTCTCAAAAATCTTCTTTCACAACTTAATTATTTTATGAAGAACAATTACCAAATACACACACGGAAAATGACAGAGGGAACACACATACAAGTCAAAAACGCTCAACGTCATGACGGAAAGAATGCACTGACACCCCTTAGTTTCGATTTTTCAGAAAAGTTTTATTCTGACTGAACCTGTCATGAAATGTAATATATTTGTGACTCCATCGCAGATGAATTCGTTGAATTTACGTTGGCAAATAATTAATCCTAGAGCCGTAATCTTCAAAAGAAACTTCATGAATTGTTTTTGAAAAGTAGTGAAATTAGAGTATCTGTGAATTACTACATGTCCATGGCTATACAGTTGAAGTTACAATTGCTACAAGGTTATCCAGAACTATGTAAAGTTTATCTCAGGAAATGTTTCATTGGTTCTGTATAGTTATTTCTCAACCAAGACATTTTGTAGCACATTATTTTGGTCACATTTGCACGGACAGATCCAATCATTACAGACTGTACTGCAGCAAATGTAGTTCGCTTAGAGTTTATTTCAAAAAATTCATTGCTGAAGTCTCCACAAGCCTCCTCAGAATGGAAGATGCACTTGTTGTTTAAAAGTAACGGATTCAAAAGAGTGCACAAGACAACAAGCTCATTTGTTTCCGTGGCACTTATGGACGCGTAGTTATTGTAATTTCGGAGTCTTCGTAAATTCTGACTTGCACGACTTAAATCCAGCGCAGTACACATACAATCCAAGTAATACATCAACCTCGCTTTTGGGTTGTTTGGAACATCAGCTTTTACCCCAGTTTTCCTCACGTCATAGTCGTTCAGTCTTAGTGCAAAAGCCATCGTGACGGGTATTGTAGAACTTCTGAAATGTCCTTCGAATGTTATTATTCTATATACCTTGTCTGCTCATGTGACTTAACTTTTACAAAAACAACATGACGAAAAACTGTAACGAAGTTCAAAATACAAAATATATATAAATAAATAAATTTAATCTTTAAAAGGTTTTAAAATATCGTACTTCCTCGTCACCGACAAACCTGGAAAATAAAATGTATTTAGTTTTCACTTAGTCTCTTATACATTTAAGAAAATTTACGGATACTTAGAAAATGAAATATCATGAGCATTTCCCCATGTCATGCCTGTCATTCTTAATTATTTTCGGGATTCAATGGAACAGTTAGGGACCGACCATTTAACCTGAAGGGGGGTTATGGTTTTTTCTAAAAAAATATTTTGGATCTGATTTTATGTGAAAAAAATATTTTGGCTGCCAAAATGATGAAAAAAAAAATTTCTGAAGGAGGCTTTCTGCCTAAAAAAATAATGTTAATTTTGAAAAAAAATATTTTGTTGATACACGTGCAAAAAATAAATAATTTATTTCGCGCGAAGCGCGAAAAAAATTTTCTGTCCAGAAAAAAAACCATAACCCCCCTCCCCCCCCCCCTTCAGGTTAAATGGTCGGTCCCTTAGTGTGAATCGCACAACACATACAAATCATTTAGACCATTTGAAATTAATTAAGTTACAGTTTTGTATATTTCCTGAATATTGATTTCAGTCATTGTAAGGAGTGATTTTTAATCATAGAGTTATTAACTAGGTTAGAATAAATCATATTAAAATTTGATGCACACAATCACTACTCTTCTTATTCATGCCTTTTCACCGGTGTTAGATTCATATAATCTCAACTAGTACTATTCGCAAGCGTTTTTTCTACTCTTGACGACTTTAATGAACGTAACCTTACTTTTGAATTTCCTTTGATCTACAGAGACTGATAATTCCAGTATCGCCGAACTGGACATTATCACGAAATTATTAGGTCACATCCAGACTTTTACAACAAGGTTACAGATTTCATAAATTGTTGAACACATTTAAGAAGTTTCATAGAAGATATGAACATTTGACATCTAAATATGGTGTTACTCGCAAACAGCTCATTAGTAAGGGCATTTCTTACCATCGGTTTTATGGAAATGTTGTTAAAAATGTCAAAAAATGATAAAAAAATCCAGAAACTGGGACGTAACTTACAAATCTTTACACAATAGGGGATATTGACAGGGTATTCTTCATGATTCCGTTAAATTGGCTTTGGGATCCAATGACCTGAAGATTTTACAGGTATACTGGCCTCTCACTGATACTACCGATGTCTACTGAAATCCATGATGCTTTACCAAAACCTTGGGGAAGTTTTGAATTTGATGTTTTCTTCCGTATTGCGACAGTGTTTTACCAGCAGACTTAGCTTCTTGACCCATCTTTTTAAATTTCGTTTTGTCTTATTCTTTCCTTCTCAAGATTATGGTCTTAGAGTTAGTAGTCTACCTGTATTGGGTTTTATTTGTATGTTTATTAAACTATAGGGAAACGGGATAGAGAAAAGGGGAGGTTTGGACCAGGGGTTTGGGTACCCATAAACCGGTTAAACCCTGCCGCTAGCTCTTGCTAGTGCCGGTGCCAAGTCCGGCTATCCCGAGTTCCTATCGTTGTCTACGTTTGTCTTTTGTCTTTTTGTTGTTTTATTTGTGCAGTTCGCTGGTAGATTGTGGCATACGATTGTAATTTTCCGGCCATTGTAATTGTTTACTGTTATTCTTACTATATCAATTTGGAAATTCTGGTTGTGTTGGTGTTTCATTTGACCAATATATAATCTGTATGTTTTAAGGTTGAAAAAAACTAGTTGGCTGATGTTAAAGATAAAATAGTAATATGGATTCACTTGAATTCAAAGTAAACAAGACAAGATATGGGTAAACCCATATCCAAGGATACTCGATTGTTCACATACCTGTAATACCTGTACAATTTTGAAAAGGATCATTTTCAAACAAACAAACAAACAAACAAACAAAAAACACAAACAAAAAGATGCGTTTATGTTTATGATTTTTTTTTATTTCATTCGTTTCTTTGGGTTCTTCTTGTCATAAGCTCTCAGGATCACCATTAACCCTTACTGTTTCTTAGCAATATGGAAAATTGGGGGTGGGGGTCAAAATTGCACATGTACTAAATAATACAAAGTTATTTTTTTATTTGATTTTAATTGAATTTAATGCCTGGCAACATCCAGAGACATACAGAGATTAGCAACTACTCGAAATCGTTAACATCACGCGTGTAAACTCGCTCCAATGATGCAACACTAGAATCGAAACTCCTCGTAGTTTTGGTCAAAGTTTACCTGTGTTCCGATGGTAAAGTTATTGTTTTTATACGACCGCAAAAAATTTTGTGGTCGTATATTGGTATGATACTGGCGGCGTCGTCGTCGTCGTCGGCGGCTTCGGCGTCTGTAGACACTTCGTTTCCATGCGATAACTTCAGTTCTACTTTATCAATCCTTATGAAATTTTAACATAATGTTGCTTGTTACAAAAGAAAGGTTGGGATTGGTTTTGGGTATTGTGGCTCCGCCCGTTTTTTTAAAAAGGGCCAAATTAGGTGTTTTCATATATTTGTCTGTAGAATATTTATTATTTATCGGATTTTGATGGGGTTTCTTTCAGTGTGATCCTAAGGAAATTTCTAATCGGGGGTAAGTCAACGGATTTCATGTCACGTGTACCGTTAATGAGATAAATCGGTCCCAAAAGGGGGGAATTTCAAAAATCTATTTTTTTTTTCATTTTGATGCAGTTTTTTTCATTAGATTCCTTATGAAAAATTAATATATATAGCGCTCAACTTTTACATTTTTGGTAACTTGTTTCCTTTCCCAGCTATGAGGGGCCGAACGGGGCCAAAATTGCAAATTTGCTGATTACCTGAAATATTTATTTTTCATCGGATTTCGATGGGATTTTTTTCTTTGAATTCCTCTTGATATAAACTTTCGGTAGTATGTTAACGGATTTTGCGTAGCTCTTACCGTTTCCGAGCTACAAGGGGTCAAAGGGGCCAAAATTGCAAATTTTCGAAATATGTGAAATCTTTATTTTTCATAGGATTTCGATGGGATTTTTTTCTTTGAATTCCTCTTGATATAAACTTTCAGTAGTATTTCAACAGATTTTGCGTAGCTCTTACCGTTTCAGAGCTACTAGGGGTCAATGGGCCAAAATTGCAAATTTTCGAAATATGTGAAATCTTTATTTTATACAGTTTTACTTAAAATTACATGTATAAGAAACCTCACGGGAAGTCTCGCACACGCGTGATATTACCGATTTTTAACAAAGCATTAACAAGGAGTTTCTAATCTCTGTCTCTGCAACAATACAATTACTAAGTTTATATTTAGGGGTATTTTCTATTTCAGTTTTGTTTTGCTGTTTGTTTTTTTTCCACAATTCTTATTATAATATGAATATGACTTTTTTAACATTACATTTTTTCAGTGAACTAATGCTATACAGAACGATTAAGAATTAAAAAAAAGACATGACCATATCTTTTATTTCTAAAATAAGTTGATATACGATGTATATCTATAATGAAATATTTCCGCTCAAACTATGTTGCTATAAGTTAACTGACATCAAGAGGCAGGAATAAAAGCCCCGTCCTTGATAAACTGGAGTTTTCTTTGTGTATCGTGTGCGTTTTTGTCACATGTACATTCACTCCATATCCTTCCATTTTTTTCTTCTGATTCTCGTTTTTGAAATATGGACAACCATAAATACTCAATTATTCGAAGCTTTACCCCGATCACTAACTGACTTTTTGAACTGCTTTTCAGGGTTTACTAAATGCATATGTACCAACGAAATTTAGAAATAGATGATATAACTCAAAATGTTACTATCCGAGCCTACGGAATATTAATTGATGTTCTTTGCCCTGCTAAGTAAATAAAAATATTAAAATACACATCATATGTGCTATTTATATTAAGTGTAGCAGGAGACGACGTACGCCAGTGACGGCAATAGTAACAGACTGACAGACGGACACCAAGTGTGGCTTGACTATGTCGTCTGCTACGTGATTAATAATATTATATAATAATAATATAATAATAAAATCTTTATTTAAAGAGGGTAACCCAATTAGACATTGTCTAATTTTCATTTGGCCCTCTAAATATCAACATATTTACAACAATTAATATATAACAATATTAAGTATTACATGCATATTAACAAAAAATAATAAATATATACATAGATTATTAAGAAGTCGACAAAAAATAGTTGAAACATTTTTTCTTAAATATGTCTAGCTTTTAGATATTTTTAAATCAGTTCGGATGTGGTATCTACTAAAACATTGTTAGCTTCAAGCAAGTAAATTAGTAAGGTATTATTTTCATACTACATTGTGTTGCAGTAGTAGATACGGAATTTTATCATATATTTAGTAATAAATACAGACGTTTTGAATATGTGATACAGTGCATGACATTCATTCCGTATTCACACAATGACGTCATACCCTTTATCGCATACCCTTTATCGTATGGCTTACCCTTTATCGCATACCCTTTATCGCATGGCTTACCCTTTATCACATACCCTTTTTCGAATTTTTTTTTTTTCAATTTTACTTTTTTTATTTAAAACTATTTTCGGGGGTTAAATTTTTTTTGGGAGGGGGCAATTATTTTCGGGGGGCAAAGTTTTTTTTTGGGGGGGGAGGAGGATAACAAAGATTTGTTTGGGGTGAAATTGTTTTGTGAGGATTAGTTAAATAAATCTAGCAAACTTTTTTCCTTTACATGTTAGATTTAGTCAAAAACTTCTAGTCCTTTCCGCCCATTTTGAAATTTTCCTCTTCACTAAATACATGCCTTTTTCTCTTTTGACAGTATTTTTTGGGATTAGTAGTCCTCTGTTTAAATATATGATAAACTGTATAATACATGGCAAAATCCGTATCACATGCCGTATCATCCCTAGACCAATATCAGCCCTCGGGTCAGAGGCCCTCGTGCTGATATTGGTAACTCGAGAAGATACGGATTTTGCCATGTATTATATGTATTATAGAATTAAAAAAAATACCGAAGTTGCATAAAAACAGTAAATTTCGTTATGCTGTACACGGGTTTCAAGGAGTATCCTCTCATCAGCAGCAATATGGAAAACCACGATCCAAAGGTAGTCAAAAAAAGAAGTACTCATTTCCAAATAATTACATTTCATGAATATTCATTTGAATTCCGTCAGTTTGTTCATGTGGCATATCAATCCCATGAAACACATTTGACCACGTGTTCACGTGGTGTATGAATTTGTAAAAATAGAATCCCAATGTACATGATGTACTTCCCAGTAAATAAAGTTGTTTTTTATACTTCGGGTTTAAAATGTAATTATAAGAATTGAATGCATTAAAAACTAGGCCTCATTAGAAAGCGTATTCTGTCTACTTTTTGACACAGTCACGCTTTTTTGAATATCTCATCAATTGTCTCCATACCAGCTCCTACAACAACCCCACCCTAAACCTCAAATTTTGACACCAATTTCAAACAAGTCGGAAAATAAGCGCTAACGCGCTTCATTAAAAATGTGCTTCGTTCAACCCTTTCATATCCCAATGACACTTCAAAATAATGCATTAAATTCTGAAAATTATCGAAATAGGAAGCCAAACCCAGTATTAAGAACATCTACCGAGTGCCATACTGTACATATAACAGTCTTGGATGCACAGTATGAAACTGGTAACGTGAGGTACTGTGAGGAATAACATTAAACATTTAAAAAATAAATATTTCCATGTAAGTTCTATTAATAGAAGTTTAAATTAACAAAATTAGGAATTTAAAGAGCACCATATCTATATATTATTCTATTTAATGAAAAAATATCCTTTTTGATTAGATATAGTATTAAAATAAAAATGATATAATCGTATATTTGATAATTATTGGTCAATTTTAAAAACACAGAATTTAAAGAAAAGATAACTCTACTACATAACTACATGTCCGCCTGATACTGAGGAAGCGGTGGTGTATGAATATTTGTAGTATTACCTATCAAAACATGAACAAATCGCTTCAAATCATTAGTAAAAATACACCTCTTAAATTATGTGTATTCAGATAATTGATCTAGGGTGAATTAAACTGATAAAAAGTCGCCAAATACCGAACTATTTCCTACGCCATGACCCAAAAACAATTATATACTCTGCATTGATCGAGTATATGACAATTATATACTCTTGAATAGATAGTATGCATTGATCGAGTATATGAAAAGGATGACATTTATGCGTAATATTTGCTGACCCATGACAAAAAAAAAATAATCAAATTTAGACTGAAAGTAATAATTAACACTATAAGCCAATCGCGAATCGAGTAAAAAAATTATCACTAGCAATGACTTAAATTAATCATGTGAATTCGTCAAATTACAGACGAAAATTATTATTATTTCATATTTTCCCCATTTCTTAGTATAAAAATAGTATACACGACACCGATTATCATTCAAAATAAATTAAGTACTTGTGTACCAAACATCCTGGGTATTTAAATCCAAATCGAATCCACCCAGATTGCGTTTTTCAACTGGTTATAATAACAACGAAAATTCGTGCAGAACTACTTGAAGTAACGCACAAGGTAAGTTTAAATGTTATAAGGGCATAGTTTTAGATGTAAATATTCTAATAAAGCTAAAATTAAGCAATTACGGTGTTACATATCCGCACAATCAATCCTTTTCCATAGCACATCTAATATATTTGAAACAATTATTCATGCCAACAAAATGGGTAATTTACCTGTTGGTATTCATTATCGAAGTCAGCGTCACAATTATTAATGCCAAATAAGTATTTGAATATCTGTACAGAACAGACTTACGCCAGTTACAATCTATTAAAATACATATTTTTCCTTTTCAAGTATTTGTGTCATAATATCTTAACAATTTTGTAGATATTTTCCACAGTATAAGTTTGAGACCATATAAGTTTGACACAATAAGGGAAACACAGCTTCTTTCAAAATATTATGATAAATGAGAGAAAAATCCTGAAATTCAGTAAAGTAAAAAGCTAAAAAGAAATGCTAAATTGATATGTGAAAATAGGGAGTGAGCGCGTGCATTGTTAACATAAAAGAAAAGTACTATTTTATACATTGCTTTCTTACTCCTTAAGGGTGACGGGCGTTCCGGGAATTGGAATTCCATTTTCTGTATATCGTTTTTCTAATTTCGTGCCGAATTTAGCCGGGTAAAACACATCTGCAGTCTATCATTTCTCTTCCGCCGATACTGAAAGGAACTCTTTGGCTTGTGCTTTGTCCGCACGTGTGTTCGTCTGCTCGCCGTCTAATTTGGTATATTGTCTGCCACCATGAGTCACAAACCAGGTTTGATTTTGGTTTGGATCCACGGCTTTATGACGTAGTTCTAACGTTTTATTCATTCCAAAATGAAAAAGTTTCCGAGGTCGTGATTTACTGCATTTAAAACAAAATAAAGCTAGATATTATGAAATAGAATATCATATCTGATGGCTATGAAACATGATCCGTAAAATGTTTTCCATTTTTGATTCATTTGGTGAAAGGGAGAAATTTCACAGGTATTTGAATGTCACACCCGGATAAAATTATCTCTTACAAAGTTATAGCGCTTTGACTTATAAAATGTGAAATATAAATTTTCCGGATTTTTTTCTAAACTGTTGAAGAGATTCATCTGATATTTGGTATGTGAGTCTATTACTTACTACGAATCATAACTTTCAATAAAGTGCGAGTTTGGTTCTAGTCCACCAATTTTTTATGTTATGATGGGCGTTGGTCTCGGGCAATTAAATGTGATTTTGAAATTAAATTCGCTGATTTTATGTTTACAAAGTTTTGTAACTGTGTAATTGATGTATGCAACATGTACTGCAATTGTAAACTCTGAGAATGCTTGTTTTTTTATAAATATTGGTTTCAAAAAGGAAAATAAATCCCCAGCCCCATTGCATATCTTAATTATTTTCTCTAGGTTGTTCATGCATTGCTTTGTGCTGAAACACCTTGTATCATCTTAAATTCTTTCGCCACATATTCTTATTGAAATGTCCCGTATCCCCTTTTCAAAACATAACATTTTAAACGAGCAACGCATTATGGAAATAGAAATGTATTCCATTTCCAAAACTTTAGATTCAATGATCGATGCATGCAAAACTCTAATTCTACTAAGATAAACATTTCTTTTTACTGTCTGCCACTTTTCGATGGCAGTGGCCGTTTAGTTGCTGCCGGACACTACCATAAAGAAAGCGTCACACAACCGGTTATACCACAATTTCCTTTGAAATACCTATACAAAGTCAAGTCCATTGCGTTTCACAATTTTTTCTGGTTGTTTTGCAACTGCGTTGTATGTTTGCCTTTTGGGCTTAGCTTTTGAAAGAAAGGGGAGAATATTTATCATATATTAAATTGATTTAAGTTTTATGTCATTCAGTGCAGCTAATATCAAACATTTAGAGGATTTAGAATTTAAAATATGCCCACATGTATGAAAGAGATATATCATAAAGAGTCTAGAATAAACGCTTAGTTCGTCTAAACAGAAAAAAAATCAAATGATGGAGCTGTATTTCATTTCAACGCAGTCTTTCAATTGCTGATATTCAACACATGCAAGTTTTGCATTTTAACAATGTGTTACCCGCTTAGGGTAATATTAAACATTGAAATACCAATAATTAGACAGAGAACAAAGAAAAAACATTAAAAACCTAGGGTAATTTCAATACCTACTGAAGGCATAACGTAAACATGTAAGTAAGTATTCTTAATGTGTTCATTTTCTGATTGAAAAAAAACTCCATGTGTTGAAATGAATTTTTATTTAAAATGTATAAATATAGTTGACTGCACTAATGAGTCGCTACCTTCATTTATTCGATTACAATAGACGGTATTAATGATTCTCAGTCCATTGATAATGGATATCACAAAGACATTTAAATACGCGTTTAAAAAGTAAACAAACGTGATATTTTGCCTTTTAGACTACCGTAACTTCAAATATGATATTATAAAATAAGAATTTACCTCTAAAGTGATTTTATTCTTGTTTTCAAAATATAGATAAGCGGGATTCAATGATTGACAGTGATATAAGATCGCTGGTTGACCGTAGTAATTTCTGGCTTGATTCGCACTTGGCCGATAGTGATTGAGAACAGTTTTTTAAAACAAGTTTTACAAACTGCACAAACCACCTCAAAAAGCAGTTTCAATTTAAAAAGTTGGCTGTGTGAATAAACATGTGTACAGTATGCTTGATTTTCTTATTGAAAATATTCTGTCACATTTTGGAGGTGCTTTTTATCAACAACAAGTAAATTTTGGGAATTCTACTTCTCTACTCGTAGACTTGTTCTAAAACACCCACGACTCTAAAAGGATCTGAATAAAACATGTAAGATATTCGGTCTAGCTAATGATGATAGTGTTTTTTTTCTATTCTCAATAAATCCACCTTAATTTGAGATAAAGGAAACAGCAAAAACTTTTAGATCTAAATTTTCTTTGGACTTACATCTCGAGTTTGAAAAATGGTCTTCCCAGTTCAAAAATTGACTAAAAAGGGACGACTTTAATTTGCTAACACGAAGACTAATATTCATACTTTTCCTTCTTACAGATTCGTTATGTGATTCGTTACGCGATAGCTAGCACAAATTATTCGAGCCTTCTCATTAGGCATTAGCTGTCTCTGTGACCACCTTATCAACCAGGGCTTCAAAAAATTCCGTCTCATAGGATCATTAAAAGAGTTTTTTTTTAATCAGATACTAGTATCAGTCCCCTGTGGAAAAATTTGAAGTTAAGGTCCGATGATTAAAGATTCTTTCTTCACTTTTTTGGATGAACATTTCTTTTTTCACTGTCTATGAAATAAAAAGCAACTGATATTGAATTGCTACCATTTACTATCTCAATGGAAGGGGAAATACAAGAGCAAACATCCATATGAAGAGCAACAATAAAAACGTTGTCCATTTTGATAAATTTGAGGGATTTTGTCCCATGTTCTTTTACCTGTTCCTGGCATGTGTTTTATTAACAATATCAAGTCAGTGTGTTAAGCTTTTATTCATTTCAGCAACGGAAAGTTATGAACTAGTTTCAAACCATAATAAACCAAAGTCAATATTTAAAAAAAAAAATCTACTTGTTTATATCATCACACTTCCCGAAGTGATATGATATAAATACGAAAAACTCTTTGTTTCTTTAATCTTTTATCTCCAAAATAATAAAAAAAAAAAAACATTGTAAAATGTTTCTATGAATTCGAATTTGTAAATTGTCGCCATTTCGACACAGAAGCTAGACTACCAGACTACAACTTTTAGGTGGTTTGTTTATGTGGGCTCACAGTTTCTAAAAAAAATGAAATATTTATATGAATTTTAGTAAAAGTTTAAGAAAAACTCATGTCCCTCTTTAAGAGTCTTTTAAGTTAAATTACTCACAAAAGCTTGGTGTTTTTTAAAGGTGCGTTATTCAAAGATTCATATATACTGGAAAAAAGTACAATAATAATATT